>WEIU01019320.1:0-15438 GCA_013389925.1 Aegithalos caudatus
AAAATAAAATAATTTAAAATAAACCTCTTTACAGTGCTCCTTTTTACACTAGAAACTATTTGAATATATTTCTTTACTGTGCATTAAGTTGTACAAAGAACATAAACCCTGCTCCTGAAATAGAAGTTTTTGCTTTTCTTTAGGAATATATATTAAACTCAGTCTGCTTTTCTTCATCTATTCAGATAACTCAGGTTATAATAGACATTATGATTTTATGGAAATGATTAATACTATAATCTGAAGAAAAGCTATGAAGTGTAGAAAAGATTGGGAGGAGCTACAGAAATGTCATTTCCCACTGAGTAATCCTCCAGAAGAAAAGTAAAATTAATCTGATACCTCTGCGTTAATGGCTCAGAGTGGATCAGAGAGCTGAGATCTATGAAATGGGAGATTACTACTAGGACTGTAGAAATAGAGAATCCTCTATAATAGACCAGACCTTTGAATTCCTAGCTGTTTTACTTTCACTATATGCTCTAAAGCGTAGGTTTAACAGTGTTATGATAATTCCATTTTATTACCTCAATTTTTTTTTTTTTTTATATGGCCATTATTCCACAATCCAGCTCACCCATAATACCTTGGTCTCGAACCAAGCTATACAGACCTCATTCATTAGCAAAAGTGAACAAACTAGATTAATTTGTTGCCTCAGTTAATATTTCATATAAATAAAAACATTTCTTATTTCTTTGAATCTGAGAAATAAACTCCATTCCATCCATCTGATCACTACCACCAGATTAAATGACCTAACTGTGTAAGAGGAGTGAAGCTGTTTAGCTTTCAAGGCTGAGAAGAGGATTTTGACTAAAGATATTTTAATTAAATCACTTCATTGACTAAGAGAAGAAAAAATCCTACTTTCATTTTCTTATAACTGTTTGCTTCTATATGTCTAATAAAAATAAAAGCAAACTAAATCTTATGACCAGTATATATACACTTCACAATTAGATCAAGGTGAATACTGGTAAATTGGTAACTAACTAAAATACTAGCTGAAGAATGTTGTTGAAATGTTTCAAAATTCACCAAGTAATGTTTTCATTTATATAAATATTTGTCTAGAATTGTTCTTCCAGAGTAACAACAAATGTCATACTTGCAAGAATAAGATTCTTCCATTACACAATTCCACTACTAACTATGAAGTACATCAACCTTTAATTACAGAACAAAGATTATATTAAAGACATGAGTAGAGTATGGCAGGTGATTATTGATGGTGTTTAATCTAATATGTGCACTGCAAAGCGCATAAATGGGTAAAAGTGAATAAAATTATTTTTATTTCATGCAGTGAAAATCTGGTAATAACTTAATTATTACTATGTTTTTGCTAATACAAATGTATTTAATCGTTATTGATTCTACCTGAAATATACTTTTAAAATCAGAATGATCTAACTATTTTAGTTAAAACAAAATTCCATTTAATCAAAAAATATTGACTTTTTAAAAATCTGGTCTGTATATGTTTTAAGTCAATCTATTAAATACTTTTTCACCTCAAACACTAATATCAGTAGATAGCATGTAATTTCTGCATGTTATGTCAGAGAAATTGAATTTTCTTCTATTTTTTTTATTACCTCTTCTCTCTACATAATGCAATCCATTGTTCCTGTGCCTCTATTTTAATGCAGTAAACAGATTTCTTATTTAATGAATCAGCACTGCCAAGCTTCTCATAATTTAATGCCCCAAAAAACTCTTCGAATAATAATGAGAACTGCCACTTCCTAACAGGTGATTTGCTAAGCATAGTGAAAAAAAACGCATTTTGCATGTGGATCTACGGACTGCTGAGACTTACTTGTGGCTTTCTCTTGTTTGGGTTGAAATACATTAACAATAGCATCAATGCCTGTTATAGCTTAATAAATTCTTTTTTTCTTTAGTTTCCTATCTATGCTATCTCTGCTCCTAAGAGAAGATGATCAGAGGGCTTGAGCAGCTTTTCTGTGCAGACAGGCTGAGAGAGTTGGGTCTGTTGAGCCAGCAGAAGAGAAGGTGTCAGGGAGAACCAATAGCAGCTTTCCAGGACCTAAAGGGGGCATCTAAGGAAGCTGGAGAGGGACTTCTTCAAGGTCATATAGAAATAGGATTAGAGGGAATATCTCTAAACTCAAAGAGAGAGATTTGGATTAGATATTAGGAAGAAATTCTTTTCCATGAGGGTGGTGAGATACTGAAACAGGTAGCCCAGGGAATTAGTGGATGTGATTTGGAGTGTTCAAGGCCAGGTAGGATGGCACTTTGAGCAATGTGGTCCAGTAGAAAGAATCCCTGCCTATGGCAGAGGGTTTGGACAGGATGGTCCTTCCAATAAATCATTACATGGTTCTATTTCTAATTTAGTACTTTACTTGATACTTTTTTAATTACTATTAATTTATTTACCTTGAAAGCCTTTTTAAGCTGTATTATGAGATTCCTCTGCATCACCTTTCCCTTTTCAAAGCATCTTACCAAAAGAAATACGCTATATGAATACAATTTTACGTAAATAGGATTTTGATTGATTTA
Organism: Aegithalos caudatus; assembly: GCA_013389925.1. Taxonomy (NCBI): domain Eukaryota; kingdom Metazoa; phylum Chordata; class Aves; order Passeriformes; family Aegithalidae; genus Aegithalos; species Aegithalos caudatus. The sequence goes on from WEIU01019320.1 coordinate 2,539, forward strand.
CTCTGTGTTATTATCTCTCTAGGTCATGTTACCCTGTGACCTGAACAATTTTTTAACCTTAAACTTAACTGCTTAGACAATTTAACCTAGAACATCTCCGTGTAGTTGCTATTTGTTCTTGTTAGCATAGTTCTCAAAACACAGTCGTGCTATTTTTTAGTCCCTTGTAGCTAAAACTGCCTCTGTCAGGGTGATAATGGGTATGCTGCCTTGATGTTTTATTCACAATTCAGTGTCATTTAGTGTACAACCTGGTTTGTTGCTTCTACGTTTTATGAGACTTTTCTCAAGTTCTCTCTCTGACTTCCTTCAGCTCTGTCAGCCCATCCTGCAGTGCCTTCACCTAAATGGTAATAGTATGTCTTTCCTCCCACTGGTCTCTCCACACTTCTTAGATTATCCCTTACTTAAATAGGCTTAGCTGCTTTCCTGTTTCCTGTATACCAATTCAAACAATTCCTAGCTTTATTCCTATCTTACTACTAGAGTTCCCTCCTTGGTCTATTGCTTTCTGACAGTTAGACCATGTCAATTTGATCTAGAACTCCTATGGAAAAAGCCTTTTGCATTCTCAAAGAGTTTTTGCTATCTATTTGCTGACTCAACAGATCAAATAAGCTGGAGTGAAACCAGTAGATATATAAATCTTGTGTGAACCTTTTAACTTTTGCAGCAGCCTCACTGCTAACCTATTAAGCTGGATCAGGAAGAGTCAGTGATGACCAAAACCACAGCTAAAAATAGAATACTTTAACCATTCACAGAAAAAAAATGTTAGAGGAGAATCCTGTAAGGTGATCTTGCCTCAAAGAAGAACCAATTGAAAAGTCAGAACAGCTTGTTCAGGGCATTGGCCATTTGAGTTCTGAACATCTCCAAGGATAAATACTCCTTAATGTCTCGGGACAACCTGGTTCAGTATTTTATCCCTTCACTGTGATTTTTTTCCAACTAATAGCTACACTGAATTTTTTTTTTTTTTTTTTTTATTGCTGTCTATTGCTCAAAAAATCAATTTCTCTGTACTTTTAACAAGGAGCTGATTCTATCTTCCCTATAGCTTCCCAATAGGTAAACAAAGAGACCAAGAAGATCTCCTCTTAACCTTTTTTATTTAAGCCAGCTCCCCTAGCACCTTCTTACTCTTTAAGTAACCCAGTTCCTTTTATCATCTTGCTTACCTTCTGAAGGACTGTCTCCAGGATGTGATTTTTTTTTTTTTAGCTGAAGAACCAAAAAACAAATGCAGTGCTCCAGGCATGGCCTCCCAAGCCACACAATAGAGAAGAATAACCACTTCTCTTGAAGATCTGTCTGCACTCTTTTAAATAGAGCCCCATATGGCCTCATCCTCCATTGTCAGAAGGTTGCACTGCCAACTTGAAATCTCTTGAAAATATGCTCTACATTTCAATACTAACAGGGAATAAGTGAGAGCCTTGGTTTCTTAAGTGACTTATGCTGTCCAAGCAGAGAGGAGGTACTTTAGTCTTCTAGGGATCTTTATATATAACATTCACAGCCCTACTAGGTTCTTTGATGATTATTGTGTGCAGGATCATGTGAGAGGAGGTAACGTGAATAATGCAGAGAGGCCAGTCTAGGGTAAGACTCAGCTTTTGAATAATTTTAATAGAAGTTGCATAAGTAATCAATTTTCACTTGAAGAAAATCTCTAACATTACTTGTCTTATTTCACATCTCAGACACTTTTTCAATAATGTAAATACATTTTTGTGGTAACGATATGGCTGTGAACCAAGTATTTGCATGGGGTTCATTGGTACCATGCAAACAAAGCTTGTTGCCTTTAAAGAAAGAGTGACAGTTGTGCTGCTTTCCTAATCCTACGGTATCTCACTTGCCATCCTGAAAGAAATTGTAGTTGTAGCAAATTATGTTGCATTTTCTAGCTCACAGATAGCTTATCTAAAAGGGCTAGCTTGTTGGAAATTCCATGAAGAAAAAAGTCCAACAAACTCTTATTCAAATATTATGACTCCTGTTGTATCATTACTTAATCAGTCAATATAATTATATTAGAAATCAAACATAGTCTTTGGTTCTTCCACTAAAAATAATGACCCTAACTGTGTAAGAAAACATTAGATGAACAGATTTTTTTATAATTTTTAATCATTCTTTTCCAGGTCATTTGAAACACCTCTTTTTTGAAATGTCACTATAAATTACAGGTAATATCTTTCCTGTCCCTTTCCTTCTTGCTGCTCTCGACAAAGCCAAACATAAAATCTCAGATTAATACTGGGGAGAAAGGAGAAACTTCCTCACCAGAAACAGAATAGCCTAGGTCAGAAGGGACCATAAAGACCATCTACTTCCAATCCCCCTGCCGTGGTCAGGGACACCTTGCACGAGACCAGGGTGCCCAAAGCCCATCCAACCTGGCCTTGAACACTGCCAGGGATGGAACAGTGAGACTGACTGCCAGGGAGGTTGTGCAGTCTCCATCCATGGGGGTTTGCAAGAGTGACTCCACAATAACCTGAGTGACCTGGCCTGACCCTCTTTTGAGTCTAAGGCTGGACTGGAAGCCTTCCTGAGATATCTTCCAACCCACATTACTCTATAAAACTACAGGCAAACTTAGAATGGTAAAATATAAAATGAAGTAAAGATGGGGATTAATCAAGCCTGTTCCTTAACTCCTGAGTTCAGTTGGACCATATATCAAGCCAACACCCATTAATTTTATACTTCAAGTAAACGTAAATTGGAAAATTGAAAAGTTTCAAGCAATCTAAGTTTGAGGATGTTTGTTTGGAGGTTTCGATTCAGTTTATAGCTGCGTATATCTAGGGAATACTTTGGAATTATTTTCTAGTGTTATCTCATCAGCCCATCAAGTTTAAAAAAATGCACTCTCTTCTAAAACAGAAACAAAGGGAAACACTTGAAAAACATTAGAAATTTATGAGTCAATGTCTATTAAGTTGGAAAGATAGTAGTCTGAACATCCTAAGCATATGGGACTTTTTAATTCAGTATAACCTAACAATAGATTAATTGAAAGATGATTCTTTCCTCTTGTACATGGCCAAGGACAGCTACTAATTAAAACTCATTTGTTATAAAAGATTTATAGTTATGGAAATTAAACTGACTACATCAAGATTTTTTAAGAGATTGAATTTACCTTTGTATAAGGGGATAAATAATATAAGAAATTGGATTCACTATAAAATGCAGTGTTTTGAATACATGCAACATTATTGAAATAGAAGTGTTTTAATGAGGTGAATTAAATTTGACTCTAGTAGCAGGAACAATGTGTATGCATTTTTCCTAATGATACAATTCTTTATTTCTTATAATGCTTCATTGTGCAATACACATAAATATACCTAATTCTTTCCAATATGCTAAAAAATCCCTTTTCAGGAAATACCCTAATGTTTTATAATTTTATATATCACAAATGCATTTATGTTCTCAGTTCTCTCACTGATTCAGATCCTGTGCAATTGTTAAATTAGTGTCCTTTCCTTGACAGTTTGTGTCCAGCTGAAGGTTTGGTTAATCTGATTACAATAATTTTTAAACTTTTTTGTAACATTAGTGATGTCGATCAAGATTTTAATCTAATGCATATTAAAGAAAATGTGTTCTCCAAAGAATTCAGCAACCGGGACAGACAAATTGCACAATGAAGAGCTAAACAGTAACATAGTGCTAAAGCTTAGATTAAAATACTTTGCCCTCAAATTTTTCTCTTAAATAACTTAATTTAAATATACCTTTTGTATATTTAGTAGCAAATCAGCTGCAAATGCTAATAATATCAACACTAAAACAACTCACTTTAAGGAATAAAAATAAGTGTGTTTAATAGATTCTGTTGCTAACAATGTTTTATCAGAAATATATGTACCTTATAGAATAGCGTTGCCTTTCACATGGGTGCTTTGTGATTATATTGACATTTTCTCTTTCATCAATGTTAGGTTGCCCACAGTGTCACTACATACAATCCAGTGACAATCATTAGTTTTAAACAGCTTTAGGTACCTCAGGATTATATTTCTAAAGCAACACTCACTTCATTAAAAGTATTAATTACTGCTTATGTGAATTGTAACATGAAAATGAAAAGAGAACTTCCCGCCTCAGGAAGTTAATTTTTTTTTCTTCTATTAAGACTTACGACAAATCTTGATAAGAAGCAAGAATAGAATATAAAGTATAAACTGATTCTTTATGAAAATAAAGCACATTTGAAGAATAATCATATACTAGAATACTGCCCTCAGTACCAAATCACAGGAGTACAGAATATCTCTAATTAAAACCTGCTGTAACTAAAATATTATCAGTATATTTTCATGTATTTTAAACAGGTGCAGGGTTTTTTAAGCATCAGAATTACACAATAGAGATATAGCAAAAATTACGTAAAATCACTTCTTAATTGCCTATTTTCATCACATTTGAACATCATATAATGATAATTTCTACACCTTAAAATAATTATGCTGAAATTGCCATCTTCATTTGTTATTAATTCTACTGAAAATAAAAGCTTCTGGTTACTACAGGACAGAGTGGCAAAAAGTATTTAGCTATAATCCCACTATGCTAGAAAGAAAAAACTCAGCACCACAGTAGCTAAAAAATGACATTTCCTCTGAGTTCACATACCCTCCAAACTAAAATGTGGCTTGATGTCTCCTGGTCAACTCATGTACTGGGGATTGAATTAATTAAGAGTTGCCCTAGTCTATTAAGGCTCCCTTTAGACTAATTATTAAAATGCCTTGAACCATTAAAAACCTACAGCAAAAGAAACTCACAAAAAGGGTTGCTTATATTATGAGAACTCCAGTACCCAGTAGATTATCTTTTGCAGTAAAGAGATTCCACAATAGGAGACCAAACACCAACCGCAAACCCAAACAGCAAACCTCAAAAGCCAACCACAAACACCAACCTCAAACGCAAACCGCAAATGCAAACAGCAATCCCAAACCGCAAACAGCAAAACCAAACTTCAACCGCAAACCACAAATGCCAACCGCAAACCCAAACCACAAACACCAACTGCAAATGCAAACACCAACTGCAAACGCCAACCACAAACGCCAGACACAAAACCGAACTGCAAACCTCAAACACCAACTGCAAACCCAAACACAAGCTGCAAAACCAAAGCGCAAGCTGCAAGCTGCAAGCTGCAAACCCAAACAGCAAACCGCAAAACCAAACCTCAACCGCAAACCACAAACGCCAACCGCGAACCCAAACCGCAAACTGCAACTGCAAACCGCAAATGCCCACTGCAAAACCATCCGCAAACCCAAACACAAATTGCAAATCCAAACGCAAACCCAAACCACAAACCCAAACTGTAAACCACAAATACCAACAACAAGCTGCAAAACTAACTGCAACTGCAAACCAGAAACACCAGCCGCAAACCCAACTGCAAACCCAAACCCAGACCGCAAACCCAAACTGCAAACTGCAGCCACAAACCCAAACCTATTTGCCTTTCCCTTTCCTTTTCTGCCATGTAAGGAATAGAAAAATATACCAGTAGGAAATCTGCATATTCATTAGTGTTTCTTTTTTATATATTCATATGCATACGCTTTTATCAGTTGTCAGATTTGTTACAGATGGAAAAAACTGTTTTCTAATTTATGATTTTTGTTTTCTTTTTCTAGATTGAGTTAGCATATATACAATGCTTAGGGATTTTAAAAACTGTAATTATGAAAAAAAAAAAAAAAAATTAAGATCACCGAACAGAATTTCTTACAGACGTGCTGAAGCTGTCTACAACATCACTACTTAGAAATGTTTTCCCATATATTAAATTTCTTTTTTTTTTCCGTCCTGCCTTTTAAGAAATCAGAAAAACACAAGGCCTCTGGGCAAGTGATTCTATTATCTCAACCCAGTTTCACTGCTTTGTAGCTCTGCTCATTTCACATTATCAAAACCATGGTGCAGAGAGACCAATAAGATCAATGAAGTGATAGAAGTGATCACATGGACTATATTCTTAAAAACTTATTTTGTTTACTGTTAATTTCCTCTTAATTCTTAACTAAACTGAAAATCTCCCTAGCACAGATGCATTATATCTCTGACAACTGATTTTCCCTCAAAGGGCTTACTGTATCTGCCTGCTAGCCACCTGAGTTCATCAGATATCTCAGAAGAAGCATTCAGGGCAACTTTGTTTTTTTTTTTTTCCAAACCCATTTTTGGATTTCACCTAAAACTACTATAGGTACATCTTGTGAGGCCACTCAGCATGAAAGAAAGTTGAGGCAGCAATTACGTGGTCTTAGACAGAATATTTGTCTTCAAGTATATTACCAGAACAGAGAAATGTAAGGTCATATGCAAGAGGTAAAAACACTGTTCAGTATAACTGAGTTACTCTCGTGCTTTGCTGTTGTACTGTGTGATCAAACAATTCTGTTTACTTGATAAATATGGTCCATTTAAGACTGTACCATACGGGTGAGAATGTTGTCTCTCTCACACACACACGTGTGAACAAGCCTGACTATTTGATGTCAGGCACACAGAAAGAGACTTCTGTATTTAAAATACAAATTATTCTTCTGATCTTCCTAAAATGTCATCTTATATTTTAATTATTAATAGTTTTTGTTAATGATAGATTATGTATTAAAAGATACTTTTACAGTTTTAAATAGATTTTTTTTTCAAAAATAATCCTCTAACCTTTGTTTATGGATTTATATAGGTTTGCAGTGGAGAAATATTTTGTAGTAGTTCATTATCAATGGTGGAGTATAAAGCTGCCATGGCATAGCTGTATAAGTATATATTTAGTATAAGATTAAATTTAGTACATATTTATTCTATATACAAAGGTGTTTCTTATTAAAATATTTTCTTCAGGTTTAGAATTGTTGAAAGGCTCACCTAAGGAAATTCATATAATTGATCTGTGGAGTTTTATATATGCAGATCAAAAGTTGATCAATCCACTTGAAAAACATGGCTACTTGATCAAATCACACAAAGCCACAACAACTCTAAAGCAAGAAAAAAACTAACTCAATAGGAGAAGCAGAGGAAAGCAACAAAGAGGAGAGTACTTGCCTACTGCTCGTGATAGCAGTCTATTTCAGTATTTAAACTGGTATGAAATTCCTGGTTTTAAAACTTTCCCTTTTCAGAACAAGATGTACCTCTCAATCCAGTGATCTAATTGGTTACCATAGGAACAGCTGAAGACTTTCAGGTTTTGAAAGTTGAACCTCTAATAGTTTCTATATATGCCTCCAGGTCTAGCCAGATCCTGTAAAGGAATATTTAGGATTTTAGGACCCCCTTTGAAAGCCTGTAAATCTGCCTATATGCCTAGTAATTAATGTTGAAAGAGATGTGACAGAAAATCCTAGTGATTACAGGAGGAAGGCTACCTAGTTAAATGAAAGACTGTGGTGGATCAGCAAAGCAAAAGAACCCAAAAAAGAGTGCCCTAGGATAGACTCAGAAAAACCAGCAACCTACTAAGCATAATAATTGGAGATTCTTCTGTTTTCTTAATTTCTAGTAAATTTTCTATATTTTTAGAACATTTTAGCTCAATTTCAGTGGCACAATATTTATAGCTGGATAACTATGCATAATCTGTTGTATTCATTGGCAGCTGTTGCAATTTTTTGCCTTTAGCACTTTTGAAATCTTGAGAAAAAAAGCATGTAAAGATCAGAAAAACACAAATGTGCATTCCTCTTCCGAGAATCACTCCAATCTTTAGGATACTCTTGATTTAGGATTGATGGATTTTTCACCCTGCTAAGGTGAGAATGTTAAGCAGTCTTTTCTGGCATCATTTGAGAGAAGACACATCAGCCTTTGCAAACACCACACCAGCACTTCAATATTGCTGAGCTGGCACCATCCACTATTTCTAACACGAATAATGTGACCCTACTCATCATTTCTGCGCTAGCTCAACTACCCCTCCTTTCTTTAACATTTTATAACCTTCTATGCAGGTATTTTCTCTCCTGAATCCTTCCTCACCAAATAATGCCATTTTAACAATCCTAACTCTGTAATCTTACCTTTCTTATATCTCTACAGACTTTCTCATAGCTCTTACTGTGTGAATCAAGGGTGGGCATCTGTGTCTTATCCGAGTTGGTCCTTGGAGTGTTGGATTCCCAGCCACAAAAAGAGGGAGAAAGGGGAACTTTAAAATGGGCAGTTGCAACACTCCTTCCCAAATTTTTTGTTGAGTTGATGATGGTATACATAAGTGAGGAAAAAAAGGAGAAGTCATTTCTCTTGGAGTGAACAGATGAAAAATGTCAGTGTCCACTTCTCTTTGCAGAAGAGCTTGTCCTCTTAAGACGCAATCAATTGCTAACAAAAGGGTATTATTCTCAAGAAGAAGATGGGACAGAGTGTTATGAGAAAGTAAGAAGGCTGAAAATCACCAAGGATAAAAAAGAAAGGAACACAAATCTTTATTTTTGGAGTTATTTGAATGTTATATGTAGATTTTAGGAATCTAAAATATTAAAGAAATAAACAAATAAGCCAAACTTAAAAAACAAAGTGCTGATGATTTATGTCAACAGATCCTGTGACAGACTAACACCATAGTTTTGTGTGACTGCTTATCTATTATTCTGTTTTTTCTTATTAAAAACTGATGCTTTGTGTGTTTGTGTTCTGTATATGAGTCCAGGAAAGAATTAGAGACATGGGTTTGAAAAGATGTGAAATACTAAAATATTCTTTTTTAACTGTTTTATTAAAATATTCAATATGTGAAAAATAAAACCATATGTCAAGAGGTATGAGCTATGATTAGTTTGCCAAAACTAAAAGAATTCTTGATTTTTTAGCTCAAAACTGCATATTCTGTTTCCCACATTGTCCTATGGTTCTGTTTCTTTGTTATACTTTGGCTTACACAGTCAACACAAATGGCATTCATGTTCAAATCTTCACAAGCAGCACCCTCTTACCTCAGTAAAAACCAAAATCTTGTCTTAGACATGTTACTCATCTCAATTTGAATTTCTAATTCTAAAGAGACAGTAGGGTTTCACAAATAAATTCCTGAATGTTAATGTTAACTTTTACTTTGAGAATTACTGAGGTTTAACTTTGCCCATTTTCTTATTAGATAGGTCTTTAAACTTTTATATGTTTTTTCCACTGTCTATTAAAATCTGACTAATCTCCACCTATTGAGAATTTATAACATTTGGAGGTTTAATTAATCTACAACATAATTGTTCTTCAGTTTTATGACCCACAATTCAAGATAGTGTATGTAATCATTATAGGTGTATGAGCATGTTACTCTTCTTCTGGACACATAAGCATACAAGAAAAACAAAGGGTACTTATCAAGGCAATAATGGATCCATTTTTCATGGATCAAAGCAGCAGCTTTTAAGCAGCTTTTTGTCTTTAACTCCTGTTATAAACTCCTACCTACTGCTGCTACTTCTCCAATCTGCTAATACAGTGAGAGTGTCAATGAAAAAAATGTCTTTTATGATATTTCCTCACAAATTGACTCAATACAATTTCTGATAGAGGACAGGATCATTGGGGACTGTACAATATTAACACAATGAGCATCTCTAGCAGTAACTTCGCAAGCCTTTTCATTGCTTTTCTCTTTTATTCTGACAGTTTTCATCAGTACCATCTAGAAAGTTTTGAAAATATAAGCAAAAAAATTACAAGCAGAGGCACCCAAGAAAGTTTTTTGTATCATTTTAGCTAACACAAAGTCAGTTAAAGCAACCTGCCTTAAAGAGAGATTAAGTACTTAAGTCCAATAATGAATTAAGATATGGTATCCATGAGAGGGACTGAACTTTTTCTATGTTGTTGACATTTTTACTTTTATTTACATCAGTAAGTCCACTAGTTTTGTCCTTTCATATATTCTTTCTAGTGAAGCACTTAGATACCAACTGCTTATAACTGATTATAGTTGGTTATAACTATAAAAATTGCAAAGTAGTTCTGTCCTTGTTTACTGAAAATTTTATTCTAACTAGAGTTCTCTATCCATCACCTCTGTCTCTTAGTTTCTTCTCTTTGTTCTGAGCCTTACATGAGATCTACAGAATAGAAAATGGGTAATCTTTTACTTAAAAGATGTAGATGATTTTTTACATTATTTATATTTTGCTGAACACAGCTCTGATTCATGTCTGAATATATTCTAATAAATTGAATGCTAATAAACATCTCATCCTTCTTATTGTGACTGAATTTGGAACTTCTCTGAAGAAACATCTCCTGAGGATGGTGTTTTGCCCAGAACTGATCCTCAGATCTGATTCCTATTCAGTCACTCAGCAATTCTTCAGCATTAAAGATAATGAAGAAGGAAAACAAAATCAACATTCTTCAGGTAACTCCTCTCTTCTTTTTCTTGACACAAAAGTGTAGGAAAAAGATTGGATTTATCTGTTTTAGGGATTGTTTCAAAAGGTGTCTAAATCACACCTTTGAACTTTGAAAGAAAGTTTGAAATAGGAACTTTGACAGAACTTTTGAAAGAGAGTAAAAATCTTATTGTTAGAAAAAAAGTTCTACATTTTTCTCTAAAAGCTGTCAGCAAGTCAATGGATTAAACACCACTCCTGCCAGAAAGAAGATGGACAATGAGAATTATCATTGAGTTTGTTATTGACTTAATACATTGGCTTTGTTGGCATAGGTTGGGGAGATAGAGAGATGAGAAAGAGTTGAAAATAAAAGAAAGATAAACACTTGTTAACATTTTATTAGTGATCCGAACTCAATATATTTCTCACAAATATACGGATTTTACTATGTAAAAATATACATATTGCTTATAGATTTCTACATGCTGAACCATCAGTTGAGGTCAAATTCTGACAAGTGTGTCTAAAGCAGTGGCTGGTGAGACCTTTCTTTCACATGACTTAATGCTGAGTGTATGGTCTTAGCTACACATCTGGAATCTCTCTCTAGACAATAAAGACAGAGAGGCAGATGTGGAAGCTGAGTCCCTCAACCTACCTTAAACATGTCTGCACATGGAACTAAGTGCTAAGTATTTATCCCTCTCTTCTATTGAGGAGATCTTAATGATTAGCCTACTCTAGTTATCCAAATTCTTTTTGGTTACCTTTAAGTAAGATGAATCCTATTGTCAGTCTAAGTACAAGGATTGTACATTTACTGCATATATCTGAGGTAGATATACTTTTATCTTCCACAAATACCTCTATCTCTGCATTAATTATGAAAGTTCTGCCATGGTTTACTTAGAGTTAACTTTCAGTTCAACTAGGTAATTATTACCATTGATAACAAAACACAAAAAACCTCAATAAAAATCTGATTTTGCAGCTGAAATTGTCCCTTTGACTAACTTTACTAAGGTATTCACATTAAAAATAACCATTTTAATTAAATTCCTAGTGTTTAACAGTCCATGCAAGTCCATATTTTGCTAGTATTTTTAAATAAATATTTCCTAAAATAGTTTTATCAGATTTTCTCTGACTGCTGTTTTTTTTGGTGTTACCTGGGTTTGTGTTTGCGTGATTGGTTGGTTTTATTTATTAGAATTAGGGTAGAATCAAGCCAGTTTAAAAAGACAAAGGTAACTCTGAATGTAGAGGGCTGTATGGCATCTCTTTTCATATCTAGACAGTACTTGCTNCACATTCACAATAGTTGCATTGTCATTAGTTGAAAGCTGAGTAAAATCTTTTGTCTGTGGTGGCTTTACTTAAATTAATTGAGTGCAGGATTACAAGTACAGACTTTATTCATGTCAAAATACATTATGCTTTGATTCAAATGGAGCCTATCTCTCCATAAAAGACTTTGATCTTGACATAAGACAAATTATTTTTTTCACTGTAAAATAAATTTTATTCTAAAGCACTATGAAATCTAAAACAAATAAACAAACAATCAAACAAACAAACAAAAAAAGTCCAATTTCTTTTTCTATTACTATAGCTAAGAAATAATAGCTAGGGTTGTGTTTTGTCTGTATGGACAAACTTTCTTTCTGGTCATAACCTTCTGATCATCACATCATGCTTAACCATATGCTAGTCCCCATGCACAAAACATGGTAATAAGAAGTGGTTGTTACATGAACAGCATTACCAGTAACTCAATATCTAAGTACTTACATATGAACAACAAAGTATTTTGTCCATGGGACAAAAGAAATAAAACACAGTTTTTAATTTCTAAAGAAGTAGCTTTGGCTCTTCAGGAGTGAATCCTGAGAAAATATTCTGTGCACAATGATTATTGGATCAAACTATATTTTATACTTAAGGTTTCTTCCAGGTATGAAACAATTCCCAAGCTAATAATACAAAAATATTTCCTCTTTTATAATTAATTATCATACCAGTAAAAAAACTCTGTTTACTTACATCTTGTGAATTAACTTTTGCATCATGTCTTCTTTGCTAAATGCAGACTTCATTACTTCTTTCTCAAGGTTTACTAGAAAGAAGAATATATTAGAAAAACATACATATATCTAAAGATGTATTTCTGAATTCATGTATAAGCAACTGCAGAAGTACTTTCTATATAAAGGGTTGCCACACCTTAAAGAGTTACTTGGTAAGGAATAGCCAAGTTTTTTTTTTTTCCTTTTTTAGTGTTCACACTAATTTTAGTTTAACAAGAGCATAACATAATAAGTGTGATGATGGCATATTTTTCTGTGTGACAAATTTATTCTGTTTGCATCCATCACCTGCTGACTCTCCCATCTCATTTATGATGCTATTATTGGCAATAGGATTTTATGTTCCTGATCTCTGTGTCATTTTTTAATCAGATTTGCTCTTTATGAACCACTCCATACTTGTAGTTAAGATTTTACTGTCCCATTTCCAAAAT
>WEIU01019321.1:18547-53952 GCA_013389925.1 Aegithalos caudatus
TACTAAAGCTGTGTTATTCCAACATTCTAACCGAGCAAAATGGTGGAACAAAGGCTTTGTTTTCACTGTTGGGTGTGCTGATCCTATGGCTTTCCATGGCTGAAAGATAGAAGCCTTGCTCACCTGCAGCCTCCACACACTGCTCCTTGGCTCAGGTCCAGCAGTGTCTGTCTGTGAGCTGCCTGCACTCGGCTTCTTCTCAGGGTAACTGGTCAGAGCCCAAGGGAAGGAACTGGACTTGTTACTTCAGAGAGGTGATGGTAGGTTTGTTCAACCTCCCTTGACAGCCTGGAGTCCCCTGAAATAGAAATGAAAATATTTCCCTAGATTAGGTGCCACCTTCTGTGCTAGACTGAATCATTTACAAAGAGAAGTAAGAGACTTTCCCCACTTCTGTGACCAAGGCTGAGATTTCATGAATGGGTCCACAGAGACTCCCAAGCCAAAGTTGCTTTATGTGGCTTTTTCAGGCCTGATGCACAACACTGTCAAGACATTTTCTAAGACTTCTCCTGTAAGCCTTCCTTCTTAATTTGTTTTCCTTATCAGAAAAGACCTACTCAGCCTTTTTAACCTGTTGAATTTTGCAGTCCTGAAACAGATAGCTGTTCTGCTGTAAGGATACGTGAAGAGTTATTCATAGTATCTGACAATCTACCTTAGGGCAAAGCCTCAAGGTTATATAGAAGTAAAAGTGTTGGTTCTACAAAGTCTGTATAGTAATATGGTTATGGCATACATTGACTGAATTGGCCTGGAGAAATCTGTAAGGGAGTTACAATATTTTCACAAATTTTTTGAAAATAAGTTTTGTTGCTGTTGTTGCTGCATATCAGAATATGCATAATACTGATATGAGTGTATATTGGTATATTGCCTTTCTATCTGTGTAATAGATTTAAGTCTATCTGGTCAAATAATCATGTCAGTTTAGGACTTAATGGTGAATTAGCAATGGCTATAGTATTTTACAGAAACTGGAATTACAGATTTTTTTCCTGCTATTCCATAAAAATATTTATACTGGTATCCTATTTGTTATTTAACATATAGGCAATCAACATAGGTTAGCATACTTCAAATATTTGATAGTGAATATTGCACAATTAATCAGAAACCACAGAATATGAGATAGGATAAAAATAGGATTATATAGGATATATATTTCACCCACAAAATACCATGAGGTGCAATTATCTAAATGACTTTCAAAAACATTTACTTGTGTAGAACTATGATATTAGTCACACCATCCACACTGCATGTGCCTGGTTCAAATCCTTGACAATTTTTTCTCATGGCAATTGAATTGCTGAAATTTAATAAGGAATGTCTTGGCTAGTGATTTGCACTCTAGGTCATTATTACTGTATCATTCGCAAATATTTTCAGCAACAGCTAATGCTAAAGGCTTTGGTACCCAGATTTGGTACCCAGATACACCATTCTGGTGTTTCTTTCAGTAAAAGAGACCTGCTCAATTAATATAAAAGGGGAAACTTGATCAGAAAAAAGGACAAAATAAGAACATAGCAATTTCAGTTGTAAAAATTTTTAAAAAGTGGTTTCATCAATAGCCAGCATTGTGCTATTAACTTGGGGTGCTTGTTTTTCTAACATCTATATTACAACAGAAATTTCAGTATATTGAATTTAATATCAAGCCAGAATTTAATTGAAATATAAAATTTGAATAGACTCATAAGATAATATTAGGGCTGATAAATTTTCTTTTAAGTGAGAATTTTAAACAATTACAATATAAACTAATGAATATCAGTACTGAGACTGCTGCAGTCAGGAGAAATCAAAATGGACTTTCAGCCTTATAGGCTTGAAATTAGAGACAATTTATCAAGCAAAATGTGTGGCTATATACCTTTAGAGTGTGCACTGTAGGCTTTGTACTCTTCCCTAAAACAGCACAATCTTCTTGACATTCTTTACAACAACTTGCTTGTATTTAATTTCATCCATAATCCACATATCTCTTCTCACTGCAAGGACTATGGTTTCCTGAGGTACTTTCCTGAAGTCCAGTGTCTCAGTCTCTGCTACAAGGATTAATGGTTAATTACAAACAGAAGTTTTGGTCCAACCTTTAATGATAGTGCATTTCTGTCATAACCTTGACTGCAGATTTAAAAGAAGGTGAAAAATACCCAGATTTTATTAGTCTCAGCCTCTAAATAGAGGAGTTCTAGACTGCTTTTAGTGGTCTTTTTGGCAGCAGTTTTTGACTTTTTTCTTGAATTTTGTGATAACTAGCAAGAAATAAATATCCTACAACTAATGCATCTCAAATTGTCCCATTTTACAAGTTATCGGTGCTGAATTAAAATTAGTGAGCTCAATAAGTTAATGATAAATTAGTTTTCAATTCACACAGTTTTTACCTCCTGTTTGGATGATACAGCTTTCCTGTGGCTCTTCACAGATTTTTTGTACATTTTATGAGGGAATAATTGCAACTCAATGGGAACTATGACCCTTAATCCTAAGGACTTTTAATTTATAGCTGATTTTTATATAGGAGATAACACCTCATGGGCCACTGCAGTTTTGCTCATATTTTGATGGTCTACCAAGCAGTACAGGATTTATGAACTAACACAGCAAACAATGTTCTTAGCTGAAGAACCTGAGGTGTGGGCCGCCTCGAACTGTCTCTGAGGCATGATGAAAATGAACACACGAAATCAAACTAGTCTTTATTAGAGGAAATCTGTCTCAGACACTCAGCTGAAACCACCTCTCTTCTTAAATGTGGCTGTCACATTTAAGAAATGTATATGAAAACAAAAAGAATAAGATAAAATACACCTACCAAAGTCATAAAATATTTCAGCTTCTCTGATGGTGCTAAAGGAAAATGGTATTCAGCTAGTTATACCTTCCTGACAGTTTTGAGCCTCACAAAAATCGTAGAAAATTGGATAACAAAATATTTTTACCTAGTTACCCTTATTCTTTACTATTGATGTGATAAACATATTTTTAGTTATTGGATGAAATTATAAAGATCTCTACATTGAGAATTAGCATTATTGATGAAATTATTTGTTCATTTTATGCCGGTGTCACAACAACCTGGTTTGGAGGGTTCACTTCAAATGTCCTGAACCAGATTCATCTATCAGCGGGACCCTTAAATTAGAGCAAATATAGTTCCTTGCTATGTCTTCCCAGATATTGTGAATTAATCAAGGATTCTCCAGCCCAGCTTGGCAAGCACCACTCTTCTGATAGCAGAACCCATCTATTTGTATTGCTAGGTCATATCAAATCTTGATAATGGATCTTCTGGGTGTTCACCAGAGCCAGTGTCTAGAGGCAGAAATTAGGGTATATGTGGTGGTGGGGTCTATCACATGACTTATCAGAGCTCCATGGGCAAAAAGAAAGGGCTGATACACCATAGTTGATAAGAAATGGTGCCAGTGATTTAATATATACATATAGGAGTTAGTATTCTATAATCTCCCACACATATCATATATTATTATCCAATTTTTATAAATGTCTTTGGTTTGCCTGAAGTATTATATTTTCAGTACAGAGTAAGTGATGTTGGAAAATCTAATAGCCCCACCCTTAGTGTGGAATGCTCAGAAATTCAGAAGTACCATCGTCACATTGATCACTGTAAAGGTTGAATGGATCCCAGGAAGGATTTTATTATTCCTCCATTTTGTTTCTGAGAGATGCCATTCCTTAACCCCCAAACAATGTCTTGGTTTTATTTATATGAAAAGTAAAGGCCAATCTGAATTCTGAAGTACCACGAGCAGCTTGCAAATATTATTGCTTAGTTGGTTGTTTTTACAGATGCTGTAGATAATAGGTACTTCAGATTTACTAAAGTGCATGATTGTTTTTGAAACTGTGCATTTCTTCATAATAATGCATTGTAAATAAGTTGTTGTACTGTAAAACATCACCACTTTCACAAGCCTCTAAAGTTCTTAAAAGCACTCACTCTTATTTGGCTTTTAAAAACTAGCTATTAATATTTACATTTGTGACTGTGCACAAATACATAAAATCATCATAAAAGCCAGAGGTTTAAGTGCCTGCCCTTCCGTTCGCCAGGTCAGAAAAAACTTTTAGATCTCTCTCAGAGGATTTCTTGCTATTACAAATATGAAACTAGGATGTTAAAATGAAAAAGAAGCAAATTTAATAATAATAATAATAATAATAAATACTTGCAGGGGACAAAGCTCAGCTTGATGGCTTCAGAGAGTGGAAGGAGATTATGTTAAAGCATAAATGGAGTTTTAACATTTTTAAATCCAGAAGGTCTAATCTAATCTAATCCTNAGAACAATTATAAAATATAAACAAAGGAAGACCTATAAATGAGATACCCAGTATCTTATCTTTACTTTAAGGTGAAACAAATTAAAATTTCTTTTCATAACTTTGGCTTTTCTGGTAAATGAAATAAATGTTAAAATATAGAAAGGAAGAGCCTATTCCTGCAGTCATATAATACTGTAAAGGCAATGGCTTAAAGTAAGAGGTTTTTTTTTGTGAAATTTATTTTCTTTTGTTTTGTAAGTGGTTTAGTGCCAATAACACCATAAAATCAACCATTTGAATTTTGTCTGCTGAGTTTTTTAGTGTGATGCTAATGAGATATCCCAATCAGATAGAAAGCCTTGCTTTCTTTCCATTTTCCCTTTTTTTTTTTTTTTTTTTTTTTTTTTTTTTTTTTTTTTTTTTTTTTTTTTTTTTTTTTTTTTAATGCTGTTACATTTTGAATTTCTGGAGAATCTAAATTCCTTGTAAATTTCAAAGTGATATACTCTGGCATTTTAGATGTCATATAAAGCAGCTATCTACCTGTACCAAAACTTCCAAGATCTGTGTCAGTCAAATGGTAAACTACTTATTGATGATGGAAAAAACCTGCCTTGTTATATTTCTTTTAAGACCCTTGTTTCTCCCAGGGGACTCACAAAATATTCTATGAGATGCTTTCAGTGAGATTAGCAAGTTCTTAGTTGTTGGGATAAAAAAGTTAAAACACTTTAGGAAGAGGACCACCCTCTATGTATACTAGAATATAATTCTCAAGACATTTGGGCCTGGCTCTGTCCCTGGTAAAGTCAATGACAAAGCCACAGTGGGATTCTCTCCAGCAGAAAGTAATTTAATTTAGCAGTGAAAATTTTGAAAATACAATCCACAAATGCTACAGTACTACTGTTTTGAGATTTGTGAACTCGCTTTAAAATTGTAGTGGCAGGACATGATTTTGTTTTTCATATAGATCTCAGCAAGTCTTCAAGGGCTGATCTTGGGGCTCCTTCTGCAGTTCACTAGTCTAAACTGTATCCTATGATAAAACTTTTATTTTATTGAAAATACCTCAGAACGGTTTTATTTAAGATGATGAGCTGTGGTGGACTGAGAAATGAAAATGAAAATGATGAAAATATTCTTCTGGATTAGTAGTTATTCAAAGAGAATGAGAAACCAACCAAACAACCAACCAAAAACCCAACCAAACTGAAAAAAAGCCAAAACCAGCAATAACAACAAACCAAAAAACCAACCCCGCCCCCAACAAACAAAATAACAGACCAAAAAAGAACAGTCTAGTGTTTTATTTCATTAGGAGAACAAATGTTTACAGCCCAAGATAGCTGGTGGAACTAAAGAACCCTTTTTGTGTAAAAAATTTAAGATAATGACAAATAATTAAGATACACTGGGAGGCACCACAAACTCTGGCCCAGAAATCAGACTGAAATGAACCTTCAGTGTCTAATTCTGAAGCTGGTCAAACTGATAGATACCTGTAGTCGTTTCATGTTTGCCTATCTCTGCCAAATTTAGTGTAGTAATGGTTTGTTTCTTCTGCTGCAAGATAGGATTAGGAGAAAAAGGCAGGAAGGCCCAACTTAAAGGTACAAAGATAGATTTATTGACATCTCTAAAAGGAAATAAGAATCAAAATGAAACTTTCAAAACACTCTTCCTCACCCACAAACTGTTCAGTTGCAGACAACATAATGAGACAAAATCTATTATATTATAAACTGATTTTCAGTTTCACCATTTGAAAAGAATCTTTAATCAATTCTTTGGGGAGAGTAGTCTCTCTTCATTTACCACAGAATTTCCCCCATTGACAACCTAGAACAGTTCCCTTGTGGGTTTTAGCTGTCACAAAAACAGCTGCCCAGGGAAAGCCTGCTGTTGGAAGTTCTCTCACATTAGAAGTTTTCCAAGCTGCTTACGGGTCATGGGACTCATGCATACTAGGGTGTAACTTTTTTAAGATGAACAACCCCAAAGGCAAAGGATTCTTCATCTCAGGGAACAAAGATATTGTCTCACTTCTTTACTGGGGTAAAGGGCTTCTCATCTCTCTCTGTTCAAGCATCTCATGGGATCACAAGAATCACAACATTCAGTCCATCATCAATACCTTTGCTCAAAATCCACAAATCCAAACAAACATCTCTCCAAATGTATATTTTCCCCATGATTTAAAGGGATAGTCTACATATAGTTGCCTAAAATGGCAAACTCCTCAATCTCTTTTCCCAAGCCTTTTCATTCTCTCTTCACTGACTGCCCATGCTGTGTTTCCTTATAGTTCAATCACTTTGTCCTTTTCCCTTCTCTCAGGGAGGAGTTAGACTTACTGAAGTCTCATTTTGTGCCAGGAAAGAGTTAAAATTTGTCCAGACGTGCGGTGGTCCTGTGGTGGTCCTAGCAGCTGCTAGGATTCCAGAGCCATGCTGATGGGGGAGGCTCAGGAACGGCGGCCAGGATCTCAGTAGTTAGGTAGGCGGATGGATGCCTCCTCCTCCACCCTCGGTGACAATCGGGGCAGGCCCCTAGCTGCTCTGGGGGCTGGTGGACATCTGCCTTGGCTCGGCCAGCTAGGGATAGGCTTTAAAATTAGCTGATATGTAACTGCAGCCTCCCCCTCCTCCTCCGGGAGCCGATGGGGCCGACAGAGCCAGGGCCGGTTCCCCTGCCACAGAGAGAGCAGCAGGCCTGGGCGGCCTGGGCTGCTCCACGGACCAGCTGCTGGGGCGGTTGTGACCTGGAAGCAAAAGGGAAATTTCCCAGGCATCTCCCAATTTTTAAGCCTGTTTGTTCCCAGAGCTGTGTCATCTTTCTAATTGGTCAATCAAGCTGTCAATTCTAAAGTCATTAACTAATTGGTTCTCGCTATCCATGCTAAACCAGCACAATACCCAAAAGACTGGCAAATTCAGGATCCATTTATCCTTTTTGCCTTTTGTGCAACATTCTGTAATCAGTTTCAGGATGAAATAAACACAATAGAAGAAAAACAGGTGCTATGCAATATTTAAAAGTGCATATGTAGGAAAAATCAGGATTCAGCATGTTCTTTTGGAAGTTATGTTTTCATGTATGCTCCCAAGTGAAACTAAGGAGAGGGAAAAGAAGCTGGGGAAGTAT
This sequence comes from Aegithalos caudatus, assembly GCA_013389925.1. Classification (NCBI taxonomy): domain Eukaryota; kingdom Metazoa; phylum Chordata; class Aves; order Passeriformes; family Aegithalidae; genus Aegithalos; species Aegithalos caudatus. The sequence continues at coordinate 26,000 of WEIU01019321.1, forward strand.
GTAAATGTGACTCTGAAATAAATTATATCTAAATCTTAAGCAAAGCCATAGTCTTATAAATATTTTGGCAAATAGAATTTTATGGTCTAATATATTTTTATTTTTTTTTTGACTCCTCCTCTTTTCCATATTCTTTCCATAAACTTTTCAGTTATTCTGAGACAAAGTTAAGAAGACACAAAGCAACAGCTCATAGCAGCTCATGTTGATAAGTGTAGCAGTGATGCTGGACTGCCAGAGTGAACTGAGGGAACTCAGAAAACTTCCCATATCTCACTGCAAATGTGTGCAGGTTGGCCATTGGAATGAATGTTTGTGCACCATAACCTGCTGGAAAAAGACCTGAGTAAACAAGAAAACAGAGGCTTTAATGCATTTGAATTGTGTCTCTAAATGGGGAATTCAAAAGAGCAAGAGTTTGGATTACATGTGGGCACAAAAAACCATACTACTGTTTAGACAATGTACTTCAAAATGGAGGATGCACTGATGCTGTCATAACGCTATCAGCTATTACTGCCAAAGCATCTGAAAAGTGGGCTCAACTGCAGACTTACCCTTTACACACTGTAGTCTTTTACTAGTAAACTGTTAAAAAAAATACCAAGAAGCACTAAAATATTTTTGTTCATACATGGGAAAACACAGTGGTCAGGTGTCTTTTTTTCTTTTTATAAGAAAAAAAGTGAATGTATCTAAAAGATGAAGTCACATAGATCATACATTTAAACTATCCAAATTAAATTCTGTTATTATGTGGAAGATTGCCTACATTGGTGTAGTAAGTGCATGTGTATTCAAAGTACTGGTAGAACAATCAAGGTCTGAAAGGATCTGCACATTTCTGTCAGGTAAAATAATAAACACTATTCTGTCATATGTTCTAAAACACATTATAAGGAGGCATAGAAGCTGCTGAGTTAGGGAATGTAAACTCCCATAGTCAATAACTTGCTTATATTTGCACTTTCCTAATTTCATGTGAATAAATGTCTATGTGGAATATTGGGCAATGATGGATACAGAATTTTACATAATGATTCTTTCTTTGTAAGTTGGCCTTTCCACTCTACACCACACTGTTAACTTGAGAAAATAAATAGACCCCTATTTACTTGAAATAAGCATGAGATTTTCAGCCCAAGTCTTCCTCTAACCAGTGAACATTCTATCTATTGCACTTCTGGACTCTCAAGGTCTTATGTGCACCAAGGCTGGGATCTGTCTAGATATTTATTAATCTTTAAAAAGCATCTTTCATCTATTAGAAATGACTGACATTGGGAGAGAACTGTGCAGGCTTGATTTTGTATTTGCCCATTCCTTTTGAGGGCAGCACATGCTCCCTCCCGCTGCCTTGCCCTTACTGCACACACCATCTAACAAACAGTGCCTTTTTAGGCCATGGGTGGTGGGGTGTAATCCAAACTGCAAACCAAGTTTTTTTTTTTTCCATTAAAATGGGATATTAAAACTTCATATTAAAGCCCAAGAAAAGGTCTGAAATATCCCTTATCACTTCTGCTTTTGCATATTAGTGTAGTCAAGTGCATAATATAACCCATAGCAATATAACCCATAGCAATTAAATAATGAAAGGCAAGCTCTGGTGGTTGCAGAAAGTTTTTATTATACAACACAGTGATAGATTTCCTCCCCCTGCTCCTGACTTTCTGTTGACATTGGTGTTTCTTATCTTTTCCAGCCTCCCACACATATTGATTACCTCTCAAGCTGATGCTCTCTCCCTTGACTAGCTGCTTTATCTAGCTCTGTAACACTTGTACATTTTTAGTTACTTCTATTCATACACATGGGCCAAATTTATCCTTGGTTTTCTGCCAGGGAGTTACATCAAGTATAAATTTGACCCTCTCAGTCTTTCTTACTGCTTCTGAAATCAGGTTTCCAAACAGATGAAGACTGTGTACCCATGATGAAATATTTATAATGTAAGACTTGACTTTGCACGCAGAGAGAAACACAAGGTCTCTAATCTAGAGCTTCTTCAGAGGCACAATCACATGATTTTAAGTCTGTGATGGACTTTCTGTTCTCCACTTGTTGCCAGTGGTTTCTGCAGTTCCCTGTTTAGCACATAGGTTTTGCTGTGTATTCTGTGCTGTATTCTGTGCGTACTTTCAAGGCTGTTTTGAAGCCTTCTTTGTGATCCTGTTATCTTGCGCGGTTGATATGTCACTAAATCCTCCAGCATAAGTCTGAGGAGGACAATGTCCCCAGGGAATAGCTGAGGACTGTGCCAGGTTCCAGTGACACTTCAGCAGTGACCTGCTTCTCCTGGGAGTGATATGGAAACCTCTAAGACAGCTTTACACATGAGCTTTATGTGAGCCTTCTGTGACTCTACAGGAAATGTCACATCCAAGGAATGCACATCTCTTGGGTCATAACGTAGCATAAATCCTGGAATATTATTTTATTTTAAATTACAATTCTTACTTTTAAGTCCAGAAAATGCAACAGAAGCAACATGGTTTACTCACTTTCATTCTTGGGGTACAGAAAAGTGCTGCTCAATTTGAAAGCATCTTAAACACACAGCAACAATTTTTAAATGAGATATACTGATTAATATATACCCTATATGGCTTTGTATTTAGTGCTTAACTCATTGTCCTTGAACTTTCCTTGTCTTTAGGAAAGGCTATCAAAAATGGATGGATTTAGAGTGAATTTTTTTTCTGTCATACATCATCCTCTGCACATTTTTTCATATGGATTTTATTTCTAGATTATAGCAAGGTTCTGAACTCAAATTTATTGGAGAGGGAAAGAAATAACAAAAAATTATATTGGTTCTCCAATAAACTAGCAAACTGTAAATTAATTCTTTTTCTTCATTTCTGAGTAGGATAGAAAGGTAACAACTTGAAAAAATAATATAAACACAGTAAAGGTTGTAAAAAATTAAGTATGACTTCTATTTTAATTATTTGAACAACATAACATTAAGGACAGCTTACTAAGGGCAACATTTTTAAAGATGAGGAACCTTTCACACTTACTGGAGTGGTGTTCACTTTGATATATTTACCCATTATAATATATTTTTCCTTAATATATTTGGTAACCAATATAAACAAATTTACTCACAGTGATTGCAAATATCACGCATTTTTTATATATATCTACATCTGGTTTTGCTAATAAATTCAACCATTTAATGTGAAGTTGGAAAATTATGTCTTTACAGGAATGAAAAAAATTGACTTTAAGAAATTTACATAATTTTCAATACAACCACTGAAAAATATATCTTCTCTGACAAACAGACAGAACAGGCAGGATATTGAAAGCACCTTTTAAAGATATCTCTGATCACTTCATTCAATATTATGAAGAGCTTGTCCATTCACAGGGCAAAACCCCACAGGAGATGATTCCTTACTTTCCTTGGGAGATTTATTCCAGCAGCATAAAACACTCCACTGGCAGAAGTTTTTACTCATATTTATCTTGCATTTCTCCTTTTTTAAGCATTATTTTATTACACTGCTGTCAAACTCTGATTTATTGCATTATATGTTTTAAATTATAGTTCTAGTCCCTTTTATCAATTGCTGTGAGAATCTGACTTTTATAGTGTTTGTGAAGTCTCTTCTTTCCTAGTTACTCCTTAGTGTGGGATCTAACAGTGATCAAAAAATCTAAATTAGAAACAGAATTCATTGGAAAGACTACAATCTGATATACAGTTTAATAAATTATATATTATTACATGAATATTACAATCCTTCTGTGTTGAATGTAACCTGCAAAGACGAAAGGCATTTGGAGACAAAAAATAGAAAGTAAATGGTTTTAGTTTTTCATATTCTAAAGAAATTTAGCTGTTATTTTCCATACAAATGTATTTTTCATTAGTTTTTAAAGTAAAACCATGAGGATATTAAATAAATATATCACTAATTATGAGAAACACAAGATTTGAAACCTTGGCTGTTTTAGAGATTTCCTTCTTTTTTTGGTTGGGGTTCAGAAATATGACATTTTTGTTATACTGTTCTCGTTGACAGATGAGGTTCTCAGAAAGCTTGTCAGTAAGGACTTGGTGTCTGTATGATGCTTCACAAAAAAGGCCTGTTCAGCTGTTTCATTCTTAGAGGAAAGAACTGGAGCACAGAGATGCAGACTCTCACCTTTGATCTAGAAACGCCTACATCTCTGATCTTAACACTAGTTGAGCTTTCCACTCTTGGACTTATGCTCCATCATTATAGAGTGGAATGATGGTATTTGTAGCATAAACAAGGTATACAGAAACATAATCATCACTAATACAGCACTGATCTGGAGGGTAGAGCTTTGACACAAAGCATTTTTACTGTGCAGATTTCCTTCCTGGGATCTTCTGTGGCAGATCATCAAAGAACAGATTGCTATGATTTGAGGTTTGTCTTGCTGTTGCTTGCCCTTTCCTTACTGAACACAATGTGGTTCTGAAGCCAAGCCATCTTTTTAAAGGTTAAAAAAGTTATATTTTACAAACTTTCTCCTGCTACAGAAGCCAAACTTCCCAATCCCAATCCCAGTGATGCACATAAGTATGCAGTTCAATATGTGAGGCAGTTTGGATCTACATCTGTCAGCAAAGGAGATCCACACCTGTTCTCTGTCATTCCCTCAGCTTCTTTAAAATTCTAGTGTGAATATAGAATTCCACGTGTATATTGGGGAAGTTATCTAAACTTGGACTCAAGCAGGCAACCTAGGCAATAGCTTGGACCTTAGCAAATAATAATAAACTCCTAAATTAGGCAGATTTCCCTCAGCAGATATGTATCCTATTTCAATATATGTCACAGGACTTAGATTCTTGCCTTGCAGTTACAAGCTGAAAGCCAAAGCAACAGAACAATATGAACATTAATGGTATTAACACGAGAAGCACTGGAGATTGCCTGCCAGCCATTCAAATATTTTTTGTTTTGTTCTGTACAACACACACCAGTTTGACAGTGGTCTGTTGACTCATGCATGAAAAGAGTTTTGTCAGTTATGTTATTTTATGTAAAAATTAATCACTGTAATGTCTCTCTTATATAAGAAAATCAGCTACTGATTTATTCTTAGTAAGATAAATTAATGTTCATTTTTGGTGAAATACTCTGGAAGAGTAAGATGGAATACTCCACAGCCAAAGGAAATATTTTCTTAAAGCCTTCACAAAAAGAATTATGGTGATTAAAATCATCAGTTCTACACTGAGTATTATTAATCCTGAGCCTCTAAATAACAATAAGCATTGTTTGGAATTCACATTCAAGCCCATATGATGGGAAATTTTATATTGGGAATTGCTGGTACCAGAAAGCCCATGAATAATCACCATTAGATATTGACTAAACACTTAGGTTCTTTTGAAATCAATTTGTCTAGAGAGATTGAAATACCCCTGGGTCATATTTAAACTGAATACAGAACATTGACCTCCATCTGTTTTTCTATTTAAACGATAACGAAATCAAGCAGAGAGGAGGAAGAATTTCTAAAAATCCCAAGATAAGACATTAGGGTTTGATTAGGCTCATGTGTTTTTCACAGCCCAATGTAACATTCCTTTTATTGTATTAAATGTTTTTGGTATAATTTATTTTGTTTGCAATTATGCTAATTAAGGTGCTTAAGATCCTCATATTTGAATATCACTACATGATCAGGAGTCTTAACTGAAGAATTTTCATGCTGCTCCCTTATATACACATCTAGCCATGCTTGATTCTGTTTATCTCCCTATCTTTTGAAAATCTCATTTCTGAGATTTCCATGGACTTCTTGGCCACACAGAAAGTCACAGTCTGAGCCACAGTACTCTGCAGAAGGAAAAGATCTAAGAGAGAAGCAGAAGAAATACCTATGGAGTGGTGAATATATTAGAAAAATACAGGTGCAGGGCATTTCAGGGGGAAAAAGAGACAAAAATTCAAAGGTACAGAGTTATTAACTCAGGAACACTGAGACATAAGGAAGGGAGGGAATTAGCTGAGGCAGATTCTGCAGTGACTCCTTTAAGTCATACCTAAAAAAGAGATCATCAGGCTTTCTACAAACATTTTAAATTTTGGATATAGCTCTCTCTGTCTGGTGCAATTTACATCTTCATGTAAATTCAAATTATTTTGTCTTTGTGAAAGATAGTAAAGAGCTGCTGTTTAGTCCAAATGCTAAAGCCCAGATGCCATTGTGAATGTGTTGATCCCTTTAACCCCACTGAACCCATACAGCATGATTGAGGTCCCTAGCTGGCCTGTCATGGGATCATGGGACAGGGGTAAGGTGGGGGCATGGTTGGGGATGATGAGTGTGGGGGTGTGTCGCCCTGTTCTTTTCTGTTCTTTTAGCCTTCTGATTGTTTACATACTTAAGAGTCACATTCTCACACATTTTCTATAAACAATACTATTGTTTACATTCCTCCAGTTAGGAGGGACAATTGATAGACACCTTCTCAGACCAGTGGAATTGAAGAGGTTGAACTTCTGTCTTCCAATGTGGTCCATTTCTGTGAAATGTATAAAAGGTGAAATCAAAAAAGTAAACTCCTCTTTTCCTCCTCTCGCTCTGGCTCATTTATCTCTGTTGTGTCTCATTGTGGCGTTCCTGCGTCAGGGGTGACCTCTGCACCCTGCCAAAAGGGTACTTGGGAGTAAGCAGGATCTCAGCAGGAGTCCAGTCAGGAATCTTCACAGGAGGACTTCTTTCTCCACCCAGACTGCCTCTGGCCGCCTGAATTTACTGCACCTCAAGTCATCCCTGTGGTTCCCTTCATGTTCTTCTAATACTTCTTTTATTATTACTTCACTGCCCATATCAGCCCATGTATGCCACGAAAATTGAGGATAATATGTCTGCTTTGCTTCCTGCCTTTGCTGTATAAACCTCCTCAATAGTGGCCTGGGGACTAGAAAGAGCAGGGTAGCAAGGCATGAGCAAGGTAAATGCTGTTTTCCTTGCATTTCCTGTTGGCAAGCTGTGTTAGAGAGATACTAATTTGATGATACTGTGGTTCCACAAAGTGGATGAACTAAGTGTGCTTGGCACCAGGTGTAACTGAAGAACAAAATAGCCTGGGCTCAGACAGGCTTATACTGCTGGCACACAGGGAACAGCTGTCCTGACCCTGCAGCTTCACACAGTCTGTTCTGTCCCTCTCCCCACACCTCAGATGGTTATCACCCTTAACAGAGTGCATCATCCTATATTAAACTAAACTCCCCTCAGAAGGGCTGCTACTTAAGTTTCTCAGATTCCCTGCTTGGTTTCACCTGTTCCTTCTCAGAAAGAAAAAAAAAAAAAAAAAAACAGTATGGAAAGTTCACCAGATAAAGATGGTCAGCCATGGAATGGTGGAGCAAAAGGAAAGCAGTAAGAATGCATATGAAGGAGTGGCCCATGACATACAGTTGTGTGGAAGAAATGTCAGAGACTGGTGTTTCTGACCCTACAGCCTAAGGAGAGAAGGGGAAGCACTGTTCTGGTTTTGCCCTCCATACAGTGCAAGTCAGCAGACTCTCTACATCTGTAAACTGCTTTTAGATGTAGGGATGATCAAAACCCTGATGTTTTTGCTGCTTCATGGCTAGGTAGTGAGAAAGGAGAAAAAAAGCCTTAATTAAAGTTTATAGTCAAGACATTAAAGCACAGGAAGTGTGAAAATGAATAATGTTTTCTTTGCATTTTAAACCCACTCCATCCATAGTACCACCTTAAATATATTAGAATATATTAACATTGGTTTAAAAAGTATATAACTATGAGGAAGAATATGCTTATGGAAGCAGACAAGAGACTTTAATGCCCATAATACCATCTATAAGAAAAGTGCCATTTAATATTTAATATTGGATTCAGCCCCTGTCACTTTTGGCTGAAAAGTATATTCTACTAGTGGGCAGTATCCCAAAAGTAGGACTAACAAATAAATTAGAAAAAATTTGCCACCAAAAACATCCCCCAAACCTGAAATAAACCAAACAAAGATATCTTCTCATTGGAAAAACAAAACAAAACAAAACAAAACAAAACAAAACAAAACACCAAACCAAACCAAACCGAACCAAACAACAGAAAAAAAAAAACAAAAAACAAAAAAAAAAAAAAAAAAAACAAAAAAAAAAAAAAAAAAAACAAAAAAAAAAAAAAAAAAAAAAAAAAAACCAAACAAACAAAAAAAAAACAAACCCAAAAAAACCCACAAAAAAACCCAAAACCTCCCCCAAACAAAACCCTAGAAAGTCAAAAGTTGTAAAATGATGAAAAGTTGTAAGGCATGTAACACATGTTCTTCAATCTTTTCTATTAATGTAAGTGCATTGAATCAATTAATTACAAGGTAAGATAAGGAAATATCCTTCACTAAGCAAAATGAGTCAGCAGAACTCATTATGTCCTGGCAATATATAAATGCCACTGAGCTGACTGAAATGTCCTGTAAAAACAGAATTTTTTAAATTGCAAGATTGTTTCTGTTAAAGCATTTGATATTTCTATAGTAAGAGGGCTTTGACAAGATGAACTGTTAATCCAATCTGATGTGGTGATTTACATATCTGCATTATGGCATTCGGGGGGATTTTAGACCTTACATGACATGAAAGTTAAGAGGAACAGGCCAGCCAAGGGTTTAACCTTGCCAAGTGTGCCTAATCAGGTCCACACACAACAGTGCTCCTGGTTCTCCCTCCCCATGTCTGACAAACTGCCTAGGTAGGAGAACAATAGATAAGTACCAGGTGCACAATTAACAGCATCAAATGATGATCAATTGAGACCATCTAGTATGTTCCTAGCAGAGGCACAATGCAATCAGTCCAAAATACAGGGGTAGTACCAATATATAAGAGATAGTTTATCTGCAAGATGTGCAAGGAGAGAGTTGCACAGCTGTGTAATTCTGGTAGCTGACTATTGTCTATTTTGTAACTCCTTAGAGTTACAAAATAGACAGGAATAATAGACAAGTTTCCTCCTTAGAGGAAATATGGAGGTGAAGTGCACCCAGTGAGCAAAAGTCCTGTGAAGGGAATAGAGATTAGTTCAAACTCAGCTGCACAAAGCCATTTTTCAGGGTTCAGATGTTTGTGATGAAGATACACAGAACAAAGCAACAGGACAGTCAAGCAGTTGCATACTACATCCTTTTCACTTCCTGCTTACAACCCAGTTCATGTCACACGGGGCATTCATATCCCCATGACTTTGCAGATCCTTGATCTTGATATAACTGAATCCACCAAATCATAAAAGGCTTGTGGCAGGAATATGGCGTTTTTTTGACACAATCTGAGAGAGCAGGACCTGACAGTCAGGATAGTGAGGAAGGAATGTCAGGACAAACAGCACCTTCGAGCTGACTAAATTCCTTAGAATTTTAAACATAACCCAGAGCCTGAAGCTTCACTCTTTGCCCAGGTACAATACTCAAGTTGTTACTGCTGTTTACAAAAGGACCACAACTTATTTGTCCCTTCAAACCCTCTCATTTCCTTGTATTTGCCTTCATTAATATGTGGTAAATGTGGCATGGTAAAAGCATACAGACCCTGTAAAATGTACTTCCTTTTCATCCTGCACATTTGTACTCTATGGAGGATTTAGCCCTTATCACCCACTCACTGGAGTCACACGTGAATGCACAGCAGAGATTTGTCATTAGGTTAACCATTAACTGACAACCCTTATGAACCTGGACACCAAAATTCGTGGCTTATACAGCTTAGTCATCATCCACCTTGAAGGAAGTGAGGGGGACCTATAAATCACTCCAATCAATTACCCCCTCCCACTAAGAAATGTAGTCAAAGCACTCCAGAAATAAAACCATATGGCACAATCATGTCAGTTCTGTTTATATAAGCTGTTCCTAGAAACAGCAGTAGTGTAATAGCAGATTTCCATATACTGAATCAATATTTGAATGTTTGAGACCAGGTGTTTTATAAGATGCCATTAAGTGAGCAGAGCACATTAGCAGGTTCAAAACAGACTGTGGAGGGTTCCTCAGCCCCTGGGTCTCCACTTGCATTCCTCAGTCTCACAGCACCAACATGTACTCTCCAAGTCCTTTTGATTGGATTCAGCAGACCCAGACAGATTGTGACTATCGTGCCTTGTTTTTTTCCAGAGAGTTTCATGCATTTAGGACCAGCAATAAGAAACTAATGAGCTGCTTGTTTATTTGACTAATAGCTCCTGGTAGGTGTGCTCATTGGGTTACGCAAGTTTTCAGAGGTCTCATTTTTGCATTGCATTGTTTCTAGGTTGCCATGTGGTGGCTTTAGCTGTACATTAATGAGCACCTGCATGGCTGGAGACATTTGTCTGTCATTCAGCTTAAGACAGAAAAGCATAGGCTGTGCTGACTGGCTTAACAAGCACTTGGTGCAATTGTAGATGTATGGTTTGAAATACAAGGTATAAAGTTTTACTGTGTGTTTATCAGTATGGAATTTAGCTTTTTTGCAAGAAAAATAAGATATGAAGTCAAAATTATATAGGAATTATTCTGGACATTGCAACTTTACTGTGTGATATCATATATGATAATGTATTTTTGCATTATTTGGTATTTTAAGCCATTATCTTAAAATCAGAATATTTTACAGTCTACTGAGAAATTTATATTTTCCTATATATATGGTACTTTATAAGAATAAAATCCTCATTACTATGTCTGTCCTTTTCCTGTGCAGCAGGCTGAATTAAAAGTGAGAGAGCAAATGTTAACTTTTGAAAGTTTGTCTCAGGTAGAAGCAAACTAGATGTCTACCAGAAACACTTTGAATCTCCAAGGCTACTGTGTTGATGGATCACATAAATATATGTGTCTGCTTTTTATCCCACACTCTCCATTGTTACTCCTAAATTAACTCTACCCTGCTACTAGAAGAATATTGGAGAATATTACTCTTGCCTCAGGTAGTTTTGTTGATTCACGTTTGTTTCATAATACACTGTCAAATATCTCTGTAAAATTAAGAAATGATATTAATAAATATATGTAATAAAAATTATTGTTATTGTTATTAACTTGTTATTTTAAGCAAATTATCACCATCTTTTTGACAACTTTTGTATGCAAACAGAGTTTTCTTTAAAAGACAATCAGTTCTAGCGGTTAGAATATGCGTTTGAATAGAGAGTAACTCAAATTTGCTTTGTTTATTTCCTTTTAGATAAAATATTCGAACAGTACATCCAAATATTGATAATGAAAAATACTTTTTATTCCTGTAAAGTTGAGGTCAGAAGTCTTCTTAGGCTTTATTTATCAAAAAAACCCTCTACTCCTCACTCTCAATCATAGCTGGAAATTGAGATTAAATCTGACTTCCTATTTTGCATAATATTCAGTTTATAAAATCTGACAAACAACTGCAATGTCTGAGTACCATTTTTCTGAGAATGGATTGTTTTCAAGTATTATTCCCTGTAACACCAATGCAAAGCTAATTCCACTTTCAGAAAAGACTGGAAGAAAATAACTGGCAAAGGGTTTTCTGGTGGTCTAGCACAGCACTCTGGGGGCAATAAAGATAATACTGACAAAAGCATTTTATTAAATCCAAATAGACCTGCTATTAGTTGGGCTTCAACAATATGCATTTTTTAAAAAATAGTTTCCAAGAATTAACCTGTAATCTTACAAATCCTTATTGTTTCTTTTTGTGTGTATGTGTAGAAAATATTATTTATCCATCACTGTGTCTTCAAATGAGAGACAGAATAATATTTCAGTTATAGTCAGTGGGCACCATTTAGAAGGGTGCTTGTGATGATCCCCAGGCCCCGATAGGAAGATCGGGATGTCACCAAGAGATTTCAGGGGCAAAAATCCCTTTGGCGGAGAAATACATGAGAGACAGACACAATTGAGTGAACTAAAAAAGAAAGAACTTTTGGGCAAAATAGCAAACAGCAAGGGTCCTGATCTCAGTATAGGCGTGGCCAGAAAGGGCCCAGGCCAAGGCGTTAGAGTAACTTTTACAAGGTAGATAGGGGCAGAGTTTAAGGGGAAGGAGCCAATAGGAAGTGGGGATTAAGAATATGCAAATTTTTGTGGTAAAATTAAACCAACCAGGGAACAGAAACTGGGAACATGCTAGAACATACCCTTATATGAACAAATCAATTTACATAACTTCCCATAAGACAACTCTTCTCACCATACCATAACAGGGGGTTTCCCAAAGCTTCACACTAAGGATTTCTCCCAGCCCAATTCCCAAATTTCTCCCATTTTGTTTTACTTCAAATAAAGTATGTACACAACTTTTAAACATTTTTAACATAAAACCGAACAAACAAAGTAACATAATCCAAACTACAACCATAATCAGCAGTATTAAAAGTCCCATCTTGATTATGGATCACAGCCAGCTGGGGATGTTCCATCCCTTAAATAGTTGAGTCAATCACTACCCTGCCCTACCTGCAATTTCTTCACTCCTTCCTCCATGATGCTTATGTTGAGATTAATGGATTTGCTATTGTCTGACAGGTTTATACAGCACATCCCTTCAAAGTCCTCACAGTTGTGGCCATGTGCCAGTAGCAGGAAATTTATGGCAGCTTGATTCTGGAGGGTGGCATGCCTCACGCTATCCATATCCATATCCATAAATAATCACTCACTGAGAGCGACTGATGTAGCATTTTTTTTTAGTTTGCTCATCCTACACCCAATCCCATCTAGTAGTTTCAATGCCTTGGGTGCTGCTACCCATGGCAATGGTGCAGACATCACCACTTCTGTTGCTTTAGTCCAATAATTGATTTTATCACTGCAGTCCTTCTCCAATTAGTGGACCAACATTTTCAACCTTGCCAGTTGTTTCTTATGGGCCATGGTAAAATTGGGTGTTAGCATGGTGAGCCTGCCCAAGATCACTTACTGCCCTTGATGTGGGATGGAATCGCTGGCCAAGCCATATCTCCACAGATTAAAAACATGCCAGGTGGCAACTGGATGGGCTAACTACTGAACCAGGATGAGATGGGTGAGGTATGCTGTGTCACATTGTGTAATGTCACCCTAATGTTCTGTTTGGGCTGCAGAGCTACCCAGCTCTTGCCAAGGAGCAAGAGGTTAAGAAGGCTGCATAGGACGAGCAGGGTTTTCTGGCTGATCATCTGTGTCATCTTATGTCAAGCAGTTCTCAATCTGGTCCAAGTGGGTCTTCTCCAGTGGGTTCTTCCTCTGTCTTTTCTCTGGGCTCCTGACGTTCTTGGAGGGGCAGCAGGTAAGGTTTGACGTTCTTTGCGGGGATCCCCTTAGGTCCTCCACCTGTAGAAACATAATCATGCCCTCTGTCTCAGGTGATCAATGGATAGGGCCCTAAGATTTTGTTGGTTTCAGGATGTTTAATGAGCTCTGGGAACCTCTCCTTTAATTGGGCCTGCATGGAATTTGTAAAACGCCTGATTATAGGGGATCTTGGCTCCATCAAAGAATTGTTTAAAAAATTAAAAACATAAAGACACTTGGATAATATTTCTGTATTACATAATATTTACACTCTCGTTTTTTGTTTTTCTAGTAGGTTCTTAAGAGAGCCTTGAGCCCTTTCTACAATAGGTTTACCCATGGGAGAGTGGGGCATTCCTGTTGTATGCTTTATCCTCCATAAATTAAAGAATCTTTGTAACCTGTGTGAGATGGTAGCGGGCCCATTATCAGTTTTTATTTCTTTAGGTATTCCTAGGGTGGGGAATGCTTGTAATAGATGTTCAATGACCTCCTTTTCAGTCTCCCCAATATGACCAGATGCATAGAGAGCCCCGGAGAAAGTTTCTATGCAAACATGTAAACATTTAAATCTTCCAAAAGATGGATAATGGGTGACATCAATCTGCCAAATTTCTAGACTGTCCAATCCTTTCTATGCAAACATGTAAACATTTAACTATTCCAAAAGGTGGATAATGGGTGACATCCATCTGCCAAAATTCTAGACTGTTCAATCCTCAGGGATTTACTCTTGGGCTGATGGATGGCAATGAATACTGTTGGAAGTCTGGACAGGTATTTACAATGGCTTTTGCTTGTTCTTTCCTAATTTTGAACATTCTTATTAGGCATGAAAAAAAGGAGTGACTGAGACACGCTTGCTCAAAGATGTTGGGCAGAGCTACTTGGATAGTTATCCAAAAGAGCATGTCTGCCTTTGCATTACCTTCTGAAATAAATCCTGGAAAATATAACATGCATAATAAGATGATGATGTTGCCTTTGAAAAAGAAGAGAAATCAAGATTTTAAGCAGAGAATATAAATATTCATTAGTAATGGCTTTGAAAAAAGGGTTTTCTGCTCTCTGGACTATACCTGCAACAAAGGAAGAATCAGTGATTAAATTAAATGGATAATTGGACTTCAAAAAGGCTCTAACCACAGCTTCTAATTCTACTATTTGGGGGGGAACCTTTTACAATCTTAATGTCTGATTCCCAGATGTTAGCTTAGGGATTTTTCCAAGCAATTACTTATTATGGGATTTCCCTGATCCATTTGGAAAAAGAGGCAAGGCTTTCAAAGGTGTTTCACTGCTCAATGGTTTTGGGATTAATCTAGATTCCAAATTCAGTAACCTATGTTTAGGGAAATGAATTGAGATCTGACCAGGATAATTTTCAAAGACAATTTGTAATTCTTCTGGTTGTTGTAGTAGCCAATTCAAATATAATGAAGTCAGAGGGACAAATATTGTGTGAAATTCCTGACCTGATAAGGAGTACAAATGAGACCTGGCTCTTATAATCAAATGAGCCATCATTTCAATTTTTGTAGTAATAGTTTTAACAGGTTGATGTGAAAGAAAAACCTACTCTAAAATTAATAAAGGATCAGGTGATCTACTATCCCACTGAAAAATCAATGTATACAACTGAAGTCCCTTCCCCAAATTAGCTAACATAAAAGGCAAATCAGGATTTATTCGGTGGGCCTGTCTGCATTGAATAGCCAGTGAGATTTCATTTAAAGCCACTTTTGCTTCTCTAGTCAATTTTCTAGGGGAGTTCAGGTCAGAGTCCCCTCTCAGGAGCTCAAACAGTGGCGACTGCAAGTTTAGTTTGGGAAGTGAAAAGGCAATGTTGGGGGCATCATCAGGATGAAGAGGGATATTGAAAAAACAGTCTTTGAGATCAATTATTATCAAGTCCTAATTCTGGGGAATCATGGCTGGTGATGGTAGGCCTGGCTGTTAAACTCCCATATCCTCAAATATTTTGTTAATCTTTCTCAGATCTTGGAGAAGGCACTGCTTATCACTATTACACCTTCTGATGAGAAAAACAGGGGTATTCCAGGGGCTAGTGGTTGATGTTAAATGACCTTTATCCAGCTGTTCTTGAACTAGAGAGTGGAGTGTGATGATTTTTCTTCAGGAAGGGGCTGTTGGTCCAACCAAACAGCGTGTTGATGGTCTGAGTTAATTTAAGATGTTGTGCTCTCCAATGGCCTTATTCAAAAATTTGTTTCCAATTTCAGGCCCCATTAAGATAGAATGTCTTTTCCCCACAATACTATGTTGGCTCTTACCACAAATGGTCAGGTGGTGGCAACATGTCCATCAAGTCCTGTGAATTTAATTATGTCAATACTTTTCGTGCTGCTGTTGTCTCCTCCGAAACCAGAAAGTGTATTTGTGGTAGATGTTAAAGCCCACTCAGAGGACCACAGATAATGAGTGATCACTGTGACGTTGGCTCCAGTGTCTAGGAATCCTGTTAAAGAAATATTTTTATTGTTAAATTCAAGCAAGTATGTAAGCTGAGGTCTGATTTTATTTATTTTTTGTCCACATATCTGGTGTATCCGCTCTGTAATCTTTGTCTTGGTCTGAAAGAAGGATAGTCTGTGCTATAATGAGTCCCTTTGGAATGAAACATGGTGGATCAGGACTCATACCTGACACTGTTATTTCTTGCTGAGATGTTATTTTCAACACAGTGGGCATTACAGAAAACTCTTCCATTGATGATCCATGTTTTCCTAAAACCAGCAGTTCCCTGGGCTGGTCTTCTGGCCCTGACTGCCCTGTGGACAGACTGGAGCACAATCTGTTAGAGAAATTGATTTGGCACTTACCAGGTCCAGCGAGGCTCCTGGGGGCAGGGTGAAGGGAAGCCCAGAAGCAAGATGTTGAAGCTCTCAATGCCTGTGGCAGATCTGCTTTCGTGACAGATTTATCATGATAATAAATGTGGCATTTTTATTTTTGTGAGGCATTGGAAACTGCTTGTGAAATTACTTGATATTTCTTTACTTTATAGATCTTTTAGGAATAATATTGCAACACTGAATGAAAATAAAACATTGCTCAATGGTTCATATGGCACTCAGTTGTCATAACAATTATACTGTACAGGAAGAAGAATAAAACAAATATAAGAACTCAGAAATTTGTTTTTCCAAAAGAGGAAAGTATACTTTTTGTGTATTTTATCATGTTCCACTGCAGCATCTTGATAGAAATGTTGCTGGGATAGAATCTAGATACCAATAATTTTGTAGGAAATTGATAGATATCCAAATATTGTTAGAAGCAAGATCCTTTTATGGCCCTTTATCAGGTATATAGTAGCATAAATACTGTGGCTATTAGCAGAAAATGTGTTTCCTGATTAGCCAGTGCAGAATAGGCAAAGGATCGAACAATTATTTCGTTTGTTGATATTTTACAATGTCCTTTTAAAAATTGAAATAAGAAGTTCAAATTACTATTAGAAATGGAAAAAAAAAGTTAAATGAGTTGATTTTAAGGCAATTTTATTATATTTCATTTATCCTCCAATTCTCTTCTGTGATCAAAATTTAAGCAAGATGCCTCAAGTTTGCTCTTGTTAGAAATTAGGCAGTCTTTCAGAGGAGTCTTTCAACCACACTCTATCTTGGAATTCAGAACTGGAATTCTCCACCTTATTCAGATTGAGTCTGTGTTTTAATAAATACAGGAAACCTGGACTACATCCAAATTAAAACATATCTTCAGAAATGGAAGATGATGTATGATGATTGCAATAAAATCCTTCAGCATGGGTATTGAAACTCACTTTCAATTTTAAAATTACAAAGTTCTTTTTCTATGAAAGGTTTTCTGAACTGATAGTCCCAACTAGTTTGGAAATGAATGTTTAAAGATCACAATTACTTATGGGACAGAAACTTTAATTTTAAAAAGTCTTTCAAATTCAATATATTTTAAATTTTAGCAGCCTTGCAATCCAAAAAGCACATGAGAACAAACTGGGACTGTCAATTGAAAAATTTAGAGTTCTTTTTGGCACTAAAAAAGAATCACTGTCTTAGTAAACTTCTCACAGTTTATTAATGATGCATTTTGGTAAGGCCTTATTAGAAGTTCAGATTGCAGAGCGCTGATTTATCCTCCAGTAGCAACTGGATAGCAGGAAGCCATCCACACACTTCCCACAACCCTCCTCCTGGTGTGATGGGCAAGGAAACCAGAGAAAAAGTCTGAAACTTTTTTGAGATAAGAATAGTTTTATAAGTGAAATTAAGCATAATAATGATGATGATGACAATGCTGAAAAAGAGAGAGGGATAAACCCCCGAGCAGCGAGTGATGCACAGTGATGCAGTTGCTCAGCACTGCCCAAAGTCCAGCCCATCCCAGCAGTGCCTGGGTCCTTCCAGATAGCTCACTCCAGTTCATCCCCTGGCCATGTGGTCTGTGGATGGAATATTCCCATGGCCAGCTTGGGTCAGATCTCCTGGCATGCTGCCCCAGCCTCTTGGGCACCTGTTCACCGCAGAGCACGGGACACTGAAATGTCCTGGATTTAGGGCGAGCACTACTGAGCAACATCCAAACATCTCTGAGTCACTAGCATAATTCTCTTACTGCATCTAAAACACAGCCCTGTACTGGTTACTAGGAAGAGAATAAACTCTATCCCAGATGAAACAGGGGAGCTGTTAATGTAATATATTGTGAGATGGTTTTGTTGAGGTTAGGTTTGGGTTGGACTTGATGACCCTGAAGGACTCTTCCAACCTAGTGATTCTGTGATTCTGTGATTTAGTAGGGTAAATGTCAACATTTAACTTAGAACCATTGAATAAAACAAGTAATTTCAACTTTTTCCACCTACACAGAATTCTTCCACGTATACACAGTTATGCATGTAGGTGTTTGCCTGCACATGTTAAGTCTTTTCATATCAAATATTCTTTCTGCTCTGGCAGGTTTCTTAAGGCAAAAATGCTACAGACACGTTTTGAAATGTAGGAAGCTTTTACACTTACTAATCAATTTATGTATAATGTAGCGATTTAAAAATGACTGTTACATTTCATTAGAAATTAATTTGCAGCATTGTTTGACCAAAATTCACAGAATGAATGTTATTGAATATGAATTCAATTAGATATAAGTAAAAGAAACCATGCTTGCTGTGTTTAACTATGGATAGAAATAAAGAATTAATACTTAAGAAAAATCCAAAATTCTTATTCTGAAGTGTGAACACGGGAAAGGAAGATTTTGAAAAGATACTAGGTAACAAAATCCCACAAGTCTGTCTCTGAAGTAATGGCTTCCAAATTTAAACCCAAATAATACTGTTTTTACTATGAATCCTTATAATGAAGTGTCCTGCATAGGCTTTTTCTGTGAACAGCAAAACATATAGAGCTTGTTTTATATACAGCCAGCTGAAGATTAATGGGAGTAAATTATTCTGGAGACCCAGATATTGCAATGATCAGCAATATTGATTTCTGTACAAATAATTAGACAACATCATGCATAATTCACGAACATAGACTATTTTGCATTAGAGGGGACTTCACCATCATGAAGATAAGAAATCTAAAAAGACAAATAGGTATTTTGATAAATGACCAGTTCCATCATCTTCTGCTATTTCTCTTTCTGAACATGGTACTATGTCTGTCATAGAACATTCTTGTGCTTGAACCTCATGCCCTTGCTCGGTGAAATGTGTTACCCTCCAGGAATGGCTGCAAAGCCAAAATTCATGTCCTTGGACTGCTGAGACAGATGATCAAACTACTGAACCCCTGTGGTGAAAAGACTGAACACTCCAGAAGTGAAACCTCCTCAGTAGTTCCACTTGTATAATCTGTCTCGTGCATATATCCTTATGTGTACTTCATTGGCTTCAATTGGCTTTAGGAGTATTTCTGTGGATTAAACATAAATTAGTTTAATTGTAGGCTTAAAACTACATTTCATCTAGATCTGTCTGTACAAGTAAAACCCTTCTAATATCTTCCTTCTCTTCTGGGTATTTGGGTCCATGAAAACACAATAAAAAGGGAAAAGAGATATATATTAGATGTACACACAGCTTAAAGTATTTGTAGTTCCTCATATTTTTAAACTTATTAAATTTATGAAAGTTTAAACATTAAATATGTTTAAAACTTATATTTTTAGTAAAAAACATGATAGGTTCAGACTAGATAAAAGGAAGAAAATTTTTATAATGAGTGTGGCGGAACACTGGAACAGGTTGCCCAGAGCGGGGATGGATGTTCCATATCTGTAAAAGTTCAGAAGTTGGATAGGGCCTTGAGAAACCTGATCAAGTTGAAGATGTCCCCACTCTTTGCAAGGGAATTGGATTAGACAGTCTTTACAGGTCCCTTCCAACAAAAATTCTATTGTAATTTTATTCTATATAACCTAAACATACAAAATCAAGTGAAAAAGTAAATAATAAATTGACTCTTAACCAGTAATCTACTTCCTATCTTCTCACCTGAATTAATAGGAAGCAAGAAAAGGAAAGTAATACTCCTACACCTTCATGTCATACTCGAACATACTACAGAAATTAATACTAATGGGTATGGAGAGGATAGCACCTCCTAAACTTTTGCCCCTTGCCAGTGTATATATCCTCAAAATATTTCCCTTCACATAAAAGCAGTTGGTAGAAATGAAGGCCAGGGTGCTAGCCAACTGCTGATACCTCAATTAAGAGGATTTTCTTATTATTTCATAGCAAAATAAAAAAAAAATTAAACTTAAATTTAAGGTGATATTTCTTAAATGTTCAAAAGAGTAGGGAAATAAAGAGAATAAACTCTGTCAGAGGATTTTTTCATTTACTTGTTCAGCTGAACAACAGACATGAGAGGCATGCAAAAAGGAAGCTACATGAGTTGTATCACTGAATAGAAACACAATACCAAAACTATAAACATAATTTAGACATTGAAAATTTCCCAGTCCATTGAATTTGATGCTGACAGAGATAGACTTCCTTTGAAAGAACAATGATCTGCATGCCCTTTATTCAATGTCTTGGGACAGTCTAATATTATTTAGCTTTAGGGTTACAACAAGCCTGCAATTGTTTCTTTGTAGAATATGTGTGCATAGCAGAACTGTCTAACACGAATATATGGAATGTTAATCAATTATGACTGTGACTGTCTGCATGTACATGTCTGTATGTCACAAGGCATGTTTACAAATATTCATGGGAGAAAAAATTAATTTTTTTCCCTGGTCAACGAAGCCTGTCTTCAAATGGGGCTGTGAGGATATATTCCCACCTTCAGAGCCACTAGTATTAATGCTGTCCTCCATATTTAAGAATTGAAACTTGTGTCTAATTGGTCATGTGTGAATGTTGCTTCCTGACTTATATGTGTGCATATACAAACTATATTTAAGATAAAATGTGAGCCTGGCTGTGCAGAGCTATGCCTTATGTTTGGTTGAGGAACACCTTACAGCAATTAAAATATGTTCTAGTCTCCTTAAGCACAGTGCTGACAACTGGATATTACAGTATGAATGGAACCATTTTTGTGATCAGGCAAGTTAATCAAAAACATATCTTTGTGGTAGTCAACTCTGGCTTTGTACTAAATCTGGCGTTCTTTTTTGCTGGATGGAATGCAATTCATGCAGGTCAAAAATTTTAATTGGTTTGGGGTATTTTCGGGTTTTGTTTATATTTTTAAGTGAAGATGCTAAATTTCTCACCACAAAGTACAATTCCTAAATTACATTTAAATATATGTATTTTTAAGGAAAGGAATAAAAGATATGGAAATAACTCAAGTGTTTTTTTATTATTTTAAAAGGTCCCTTCATCATATTTCCTTGACTATTTTTGTTTCATGAGCAAGATGAAATGTGTCTTTTTAGAACTCTAATATGAAGTCTAGTTCAACATGCAAACTTTTCAGCCAAACATACAGTAAAAGAGTTCAAATATCTTAAAAATTTAAATAAATTACAATAAGACTACATTTTTTTTTTATTTTAAAAGCAATAACTGTTTTTGTTAATTATCTACACCTCCAAAAATCTGTATGTCAGCTGCTGAATCAAATCATCATAGAAATATACTGAAAATAAACATGAATTTTTAGAAGTCCAGGATTGTGCAGGCAGCTTAAGGAGTCAAAAAGAGAGATGTACTTGGTTTCTGCTTATCCTGTAAAATGAACAGTATTTATTAATGTTTTCTCTTCACAGAGGAAGTACTGGGCAACTTAGAAAATTGACATTTTGATAGAGTGAGTGGATCTCAATTTTTGTGCCTAAATTCACCAACTTAGGTACTGATATAATTCCAGAGTACAATGATGAAGTTTACTTCTAGTCAATTAAATGGAGTTCAAAAAAAGCCAGAAGAGAAGTAGCATACTGTTAACAAGAAGCCAGGGTTTTGTATAAAAGAAATCTTCTGTAGGAAATTCCTCTCATGTTTTTCCTACTACCATGTCCAGAAAAGTAGATTTAAAGAGGCTTAACACTGGTGTGTTAGCAAGCAATACTTACATGATAGCTTGGAAATTTCTTTAAGCAATATTCAATTATACTATACATAACACAGTTACATTTATTTAGAAAATAAATGATGTTTCAAGCTTTTCTCTGAAGCAAAGAAATCTAGAGGGAAGTAAACTTTCAAATGTAAAAATCTTCAGGTGTTCCCTTGGTGATGATTTACACTGTGCTCTTAGGAACGATGTATGTATCACTCAAGAACCTGACAGTTCTTGAAAAACAGCAAGGTAATGAACTCCTGTTTCTGCAAAATAAATATGGCATTATCTTTTCTAACATTGCTTTCACAGGCAAATCCACAGCCAAATTAACACAGTTCTCTCTCCCCCAGAGTATCCACTAAGGGAATTTTCACACAGGTCCATGGCAAGGAAAGTTAGAAAACAGCAATGTCCTCATTCAGTTCCCCACAAGAAGGAATCTGTGCTAGTTAGTGTTTCTGAGAGACCAGCTGAAGGGAATAAAATGGGAAAGCAGCTACTTTCCCTTCTAAGAAAGCCAGAGGACACCACCCCATTGCTAGAAGGCTCTTGGGAAGACAAAATTATTTTATCCTGTTTCTTTAGTATGATAGATCAAAACAGTTGTGGGTGGTCATTTTCAAATGTTTAGGATATCTTTCTTAAACATGCAGGATAAAGACTGAGGCACTATGGAATAACTGCACTGCAAGCTGTTGTTAAAGAGAAACTGTAAACTGAGCATACTAAAATATGTATTTCTATATTGGTGGAAGCCATCTCAGAATACGATAATTGAAAAAATATTAAAACCCATAGGAACAGATGAATTGTAGATGCTGCAGGTTTTGTTGCTTGCTAATAGAGAAAGCTTAATCCACAAAGGGATCATTTATGTGACTACAGAGCTGAGCTAGCCAATGCACTCCCAGACATATAGAGTCCTGGTTTATACAGCTACATAGCTGAAATGTTCCATATTCAGAGGCAAAGACTTTCTTCTGATGATATACTTTCACATGCAAAATGATCTCTTGAGTTGTTTCTTATATTTGAGTTTTGAACCGGTTGATATTTACAGTCCTTGAAATTGTACTATTTGTTTTGCTTAAAAAATAAGAATACCAGATGTCCCAAATTATAATACATTTTGAAGAGAGAACTAAAGATGAAGGGTCACACACACAACTTCTCTTCATGAGAGAGTAAAAAAGGACAAAACTTAATTTGAAGCTAGGTATTTCTTTGTTCATACTATAATAAACAAACCTTACAATGGCCCTTAAAATGCCATCCTCTACTGTCCTTTCCACCTACTCTGGCCTGGATGAGGTAATATACTGCTTTCATACTGCATTTGTAGAGATGGGATTCTGTTATGTAGACAGAAAAATAATTTTTAATATCATAAGCGTCTGCAGGAAAACTCAAATATGGATTTAGAAAGTCTTAAATTAATTGCAGGCTGCTAAATCACCGAGTTAGCAGAATAGAGGAATGCACTTCTTGTATTTGAAGGTATCTGAATCTTTGAAGACATTTGTCTTTTGCCAAGATTTCCTTAAAAGCTCAGATTAATGAATACTTCTTAGTTTTTCTTGCTGTTTGTTTTGACTTCTCTCTTTACATTCCAGTATTATAATAAATAACTATCATGGAACAACTAGACTTTTCACTTGTGATTTGGAGTCAAATCTCTGATTCTTGATGAGTTATCTAAGCTTTGTGCATAGTGCCTGGGGAAAATGTGGACAACCAGGAAAGAGATATGAAATACTCAGGGAGCAGGACTACACTGAAGGAGAATACTTTGCCTTAGATCTACATTTTTTTAAGTCTAGATATGAAACATGCAGGGTCTCAAATGTAAAATGTTTCTATTCTATTCACTGAATTTATTTTGATTGTATTGTGAAGTAAAATATTCCTCTGACACTGGACAGGGCTTTTTTTTTTTTTTCTCAGAATATTTGGTCAAAATATATCTATATGTATGTTGTATATTATATATATCTATACAATACACAGAATTAAATCTGATCTTCTTAACACATTCTGATTAAGCTGACCAGACACAGTACACAGGAACTGGCAATACTTTGTGTCCAATTCAGAAATGATTTAGGCTGTGATAATAACACAAAGCAGCCAGGAGTAACCAGCAGTGAACTTTATTGGGAAAGTCTTCATGATTTTTCTGCTCTAACCCTCTTAGCAGGTGAAGACTAGGAATGGTAGTCCTAATCATAGCAGAGACTCTGTACAGAATTTAATGCCTCTGAAGTTTAATACTGTTTTGGAAGACTAAATGTGGAGATGGTGGAATTGTTTTATAAGTTTTATTTATAAAGTATAAAATAGTTTTAATTGTAATTTTAGCTGAGCTGGTTAGCTACTTTGTAGAAGGGCCCCCCTGTCCTTATCAGAAGTTGATAAGAGTTTCCAAGACAACCCAGGCCTTTGCCCAGACACTGTTTTCTATTGGTCCCTCCCTAAGATAATTTCCTACCCATCCTTTTTAATGTATCTTTCCCCCTCTGTCCATCAATCATTCTCAAGGTCTAGAGGTTCAGCCAGTGGTTTGTGGACACCCAGAGGACCCCACCCCAATTTAGCTTGATTTGTTCTTGTTTAGGTAATTCAGTTGGCATTTGCCACCTTGCTTTGTTTTATTGGTTTATATTTTGTACCCACCCCTGGAATTGTACTGGTAAAAACCCCCTGCAGCTCAGGTTCGGGGTCTCTCTCTTCAGAGGCTCTGACCCTGGGGCCAGGGGCTTTCCCTGTGTTCCCCGAATAAAATCTGCTCCCAAAGCCGAGAGAGAGTCCCCTCTTTATAGCCACGGCTGTGACAGTGAAGGTAATGGTACTGCAGAGCCAAGAACCCACACAAAGGTTCTGTTGGAGCGCAGCCAGGGCTGCTGGGTGGTCAGCCAGGCAGGGCTGACCCCAGAGACAGAGCTGCGCACCGCAACAACTAAACTTGTTGCTTGTATCTTGTATTGCTCCCCAACTACTGATAGGTCAAATATTAAAATCTGCAATATGGGTGACGAAACTGATCTCAAGCTAAAACTTGAATTAAAAATTGAAGCTGGAAAGGATTCACTTTGTCCCTTTTGGTTATTTGTTAGGGTTTCTGTTTTGTGAATGTTCTGCATACTCAAACAAATATAATCCTATTAATTAAGAAGTTTTCAATTAATTAAAAAAAGAGAAAAATCAGTAAGGCTTTTTGAAGTGTTTTGTATTTATTTTTCTTTATGCAAAAACATACTGGAAAGAAATTCTGCAGGTTATAATAAGACAACAAATTTAATGATATTCATTCTGATCTGTTTCAACGATACATGCCCTCTTGAAAGATGAAAGTGAAATGGCAATGTGAAATCCATTGAAATTATGTATTCAATTGCTCTTTAAGTGTTCCAGCCTAAATATTACTTGACAATTTAGACAGACTAAATTAGTATTCATTGAATGAGTGGAGTTTTGGCACAAATGCTGATGACAATTACCAGAAATTTTCTCTGCATTGAATATTTATTGTAAATGACAACTGGATTACCAAGTTTTTTGTGGTTTCCACAGACTAATTATATAGGCCTGTACAATATTAAAATGACTCTATAAGAGAAAATTTCTGTTGGGTTTTTTTTAAGACTAAGGTTGAGCACAAAAACTAGAAGAAAATTTCATAGATGAAACGTAGGATCAAAATTATTAGAATGCTTATTGTGTTTTTATTTTCTGATTTTCTCAAAATCTCAGATGAGTCCTGTTGGACGACAAATTGTTCATGAACCAGCAGTGTGACCTTTTGGCCAAGAAGGACAATGGTAACCTGGGGGGTATTAGAGATCATTATCAGCAAGTTCTGGGAGGTGATCCTGGCCCTCTATTCAGCCCTGGTGAGGCCACATCTGGACTACTGTGCCCAGTTCTGCTCTCATCAGTGCAACCAATAATATTAAGGAACTGGAATATCTTTTATCTTTCATACATGGAAAGGCTAAAAGAGTTGGGCTCTTCTGCTTTGAGAAGAGGTGGCTGAGAGGCAACCTCATGAATTCTGTCAGTGTCTGCAGGAAGGGGCCAGAGGAGGGATCAGGCTCTGTTTAAAGGTGCTGAAGTAACAAGCAGTAAATGATGCACAGGAATTCTATCTGAAAATGAAGAGGAACTTTACTGTGTGATTTACCACTGGAACAGATTGCCAGAGAGCTTGGGGAATCTCCTTCACTGGAGTAATTCAAGAACCATCTGGACACAGTCCTCTACTGTGTAGTCTAGGACAATCCAGTGTGAGCAGGGAGTTTGGACCGGATGGCCCACAGTCCTACAGTGGTCCCTTCCAACCAGACACATTCAGGGATTTTGTTATTTTGTCAATACGTGATTTTATTTGCAAAACACTTTTCTTCAGTAACAAAGGCTTTTGGACTAAGAAGGAGGAACATAGATAAGATTAAAATTGTGTTTCATCATGTTAAAAATATTGTGTGCTCTTAATCATAATATTTTTGAAATAACTGAAAAATCTGACTTATTCCTTAGGCAAGAAAAAGTGCTGCCCAATAGATTTTATTCCAAAAAGCAGATAGATAAGAGTGTCCCTTTTGTTTTACCATTGGAAGTGTATTAAGTATTTTAGTCTAATACTAAAACTGGACATTTTTAAAATTTTTCCTTTAAGAGAAGTGTCTCCTCTCATAGAGGATATGACAGCATCTTCCCAGACAGTTCATCCATTTACTTTGTTAATTTCATGGTTAGAAAATATTTCTAGTAGTATATATATTTCAAGTAGTCAGATTATTTTTCTCCTTCTACCTTCTACCTTGTCTGCCCCAGGCATGAGGAATAAATAATTCTTGTTTGCAACAACTATAGAATATATTTAAAAATGCAAAAAGCATTATGTCACAGTGTTTTACTTTTCTAGACTAAACAGTCTTCTCTCAGTTCTTTCCTTCCAAGACCATATTACCAGCTCTCTGATCACTCATGCTGCCATTCTCTAGATTTTTTCCATTTGAGCATGTTTCTCTCAACATGGCAAATCTGAATCCTAAAATACACTCCTTTTGTTAAAGGCCACATTGAATGGTTTGAGTTGAAAGGGACATTAAAGGTCATATAGATCCTGTTTGTCACAGAAAGGTCTGCCTTTAGAGCAATGCCATGAAACTGTTGACTCACATTAACCATTAAACCCTTTTCTGCAGATCTGACATCCAGCCAGTTGTTTCACAGCCTGCTCTTGTGCAAGTGATTTTTCATGCTAAGTGCAATGCCTTGTTTTTCTCCATTTGACTAAATTAACAATTATACCTTTGGTTACTAGGGTAAATAAAGGATCAAGATTTGTACTACAGGGTGCAAATATCAGCCCCTATATTGATCTTGAAAAACTGAGTTCCCATGGTTAGGCTCTCTCACCATCCACTTACAGGCGAGGAACAACTCCCAATACATTCCATTGGTAGGACGTGATTTGTACGAAGTTAGAAACAACATATAACTAGTGTTCCTTATTTGTGGAAGTCTGTACTCCAAAGAAATATTTCGTCCACTGTGCTCATCAGAGGCTTCAGTTAAAACTCATTTTTTCTCTTCTGCCTCAATGCCTTTTCTTTGGTTTATCAAGAACTTAGGCCAAGAGTGCAAATATATGTGTTGATGCAACAGAAATACCTGGCTGTGTTAGATGGTTCCCTCTCTGTCGTTTCACATCCGCCCTGATGTTTTGTCCGGTTTATCCTGTTTAGGGTTCCTCTCACCCTGAACAGTGAGGAGTAATTTTGCAGGAAGTTAGGTATATTTGAGCACTATTTTGCACAGTATTACCATGGTTGGTTTAATTTAGAATGAAAAATAAACTAATTGAAGAATGTTTATGATTTCTATGCCCCACTGGTTCTGCTTCCTTTTATTCATGAGCATGATTGGCGGAGTGGATGGATGGGAAGGGTTTAGCAGATAAGAATTCTGTCATTCTGACTTATTTTACACATGTATTAATGCCCATTTCTCCAGGCTTAAGAGAACCAGTAATTCAGCTTCTCCTTTTTTTTACATTATTTGCGATTTTATTTTGATGGAGATCTTTTTAAGAGAGAGTATGACCTTTGTGACCTTTCAAGAACTGGTTTATCCAACCTTTGTAT
>WEIU01019322.1:13326-32091 GCA_013389925.1 Aegithalos caudatus
TTTTTCCCTGGTCCTTTGCTTATGCTGAGCCGTGGAAGGAGGGGAGGGCTTGCAGGAAGTGCTCGATGTCCGGGAGGTATTGGGTGTTAACAGAAGCACTGACAGGTCAGGCTGTGTTTCTTAAATGCTCCTCTTTTCACTTTTGCTCGTTCCCCTTGGACTCTCTTCCCACCAGCAGCACCTTCAGCGTTTATCTCATTCGAGTCCTCTAAGCAAATCTTATCTCTACATTTATTGCATCTTTGGGAATAGTAATTTTCAAGTCAGCTTTCACATTACTCCATATTTGTTACTAGTCCTCTGTCGAGGGAAAACCTGGCTCTTTATTAGTTCTCTGCCTGATACAAAACATTTAATTTGAACAGAAACCACCAGGAGAGAGATACATATTGCTTTTCATAACCAAAGTGTCAACATCTTGACCAGACTGTAGCTGAAGCAATCTTTACCATATGGTGGATTTTTATACTTTAACGTCACATCTGCATCCCCGCTGCCTCTCCTTTCATTCCAGAGATGCTGTGCTGGTGATAAAAGGCGCTGTCTCCGTGTCCTTCCACAACACAATCACAAAAGGACCCCTCGGCAGATAAGGAACTAAACCAGAGACACAATAGCTGTGGCTTCCCACTGGCTTTCTGCTCAATGGCTTTCTGCTATGCAGTTAACAAAAAAAAAAAAAAAAAAAAAAAAAAAAAAAAAAAAAAAAAAAAAAAAAAAAAAAGGAAAAGAAGGAAAAGAATAGCAATGAAGGAGCATGTGTTGGGAAAATAAGCCCCAGTAAATCCCAGGGAGGGCACGGCTGCAGAACATGCTGGGAATAGCGACAAGAAGTGGGCTGAAACAAGATGAAACTTTTTTTTTTTTTTTTTTTTCTCTTCCAAATTCCTGGTAAATGGGATGCTCCCCACAGCTTCACTGAAGCTCAGGGGCCTTCAGAGTATTCAGACTCGGTTTTCAGGAAAACGGGGCTGTGCTGGTGCTGAGTTTTATTGCAAGGTAACGCAAGAATGTGCAATAGCCTCCTGATAGGAGCAGGACGTACAAAGTTCCTGGCTTGAAAGGCTGTTCAGAGCCCCGTGCAGTGGGGAAGGGGCTGTGTGTGGCTGTCACTGAGCAGCAAAGGCAGAGCACAGCCCTCTGCTGAGCCGGGTCAGGGCCGTGCCCGCGGCGCTGGAAGGGCTCCGAGCATCACCTCTGATTTCTGCCTGCTCGGGCACTGCCCCCGGGCTGCTCCCCACCCTCCTGAAGGAGCTTTGTTCCTTGGAGGGTGATACAAGCATCAGATCCCCTCCTGGCAACTGGATTTCTTGGCGTGCTGTCTACACTGGCTACAGATGCCCAGTTTTATTGTGCTGAGGAGGAAAAGGCTCTGCCACCAGCTCTTCCCTTCTCCCACCTGTGCTGGGCTGGAGCTCCGACCTGTGAGCCACCACACCGTGCTTCCAGAGGGGGAATTTTCACTCTGGCATTTTCTCAGCCTCTTCTCTGCCCTCTTTCCTACCCCTGAGGCCTCACATTTTTGCCATCCCATCCCTGCTTTGCAGAGGCTGTGGGCTTTGCCTGGGTGCAAGGAACACCAGGGTTGGGCTCCGTGCTTGGCACGTGCCCCGAACGCTTGCCTCAGCATTTTGCATGCCGCAGAGGGTTTTATTGTATTGCTTTAATGGGAAGTCATGCAGCTCTGAACCCCAAATACACAGCTCTGTGAGAGTAGTGGCTGGAGGAATCCGCAGATAATTCAGTCCTGCCTCCCTTAAGTGAAATAGGATGTTAATACAATACAGTGGAGAATCGCTAATACAATCCTATTTTTATACTAGCACTTTCATGTCATATTAGAAGAAGATTCGACTTTTAGATCTTTTTTAGCAATTTAGCACAGTGAGGATTTCATTATACTGACAGAACTATTGACAAAAAGAAACACATTAGAATTGGGAGGATAATGGTCCTGGGGAAGAGGAAGTTTTGCAAGGCTTTTCATTTAAAAACTGGACTGGGCAAAGTAACAGGCACTGTGCTGAGGGGAATAATCCTGCATTAGCAAAGGGGTGGACTGGCTGACCTTTTAAGTCTTGTCACAGACTAATAGAAGTCGGAGATGGAAGAGACTTTTAGGTCACATCAAACACTTCTTCCAAGATTATTTCTCGATACATTCGATGGCGGTTTTTTTCCACTTCTAAAAGTTCCAAGTCACGAAGCCTTCTCTCCTAAGGAGCCTTTTTCACACTGTTTTACCCAGTAAGCGTGCGCTTAACTTTGCGCACTATCATTAATTCCCCTGAATTAAAGTTGTTAAATCCTGCCGAGACTTAAATTGGATTACTTGCAGCCTGCAAAGTTAAGCACCTGCATAAGACTTTGCAAGAGGGAGGTTTAACAGATCTTAGCGTTAAGTTCTTCTCACTTTTCCACCTTAATCTTTATTTTACTTCACAGTCCTCTCACCTTTCCCTTGCCTGGCTCAGCTCAGCCTCTCCTTCTCCCTCCTCCTGATGCGCTGACAGTTCTCACCTTCCCCGAGGTCGGAGATGCTGATCTCTCCTCCCCAGACTGGCTGTGGCTCTGCAGGCCTGCCAGAGATTGGGAAATGCCTTGCCAGCAGCAGCGTGGCTCCTGGCACTGGATTTAAACTGGGATAGCCTTGCTGCAGTGAACAATTAAAGAGCTTTTGCCACCCCCTGCTCCGTGGCCGCTTTGGAGCGAGAGGAGAGGGAAGCACAGGTATGGGTGGTGAGCCTCTCTTGCTGTGGTCTGTGACAAGAAGAGGAGAAACTTTCCTGTTCCATCTGCTCCCAGCCTCCACGACTTGGTACCCCCTTTCCACGCCGAGAGCAGATGTTCCTGCTGGAAGCAGGCTTCCCTTCTGAAGCTGGAGCCATCACTTTGCATTAGAGCCTGCAAGCCTGCTTTCTGCCTTATAGTGCTTTCCCTGCTGACAGGGTGTGAGGCACAAAACATTTTAAATGAAGATCTTTACAATTGTGAACATGCTGCAATAAATATTAATGCTAACTTGTTAAATGGAGAATCAGCAATTTATGTAATGGCTGGGGATGCCTCTCCTTAAGTGACACAGTTGGGTGCTGCTCTCTGCTCTCCAGCCTTGGCTCCTGGTGCTTTTCAAGGATGGGTGTTGCCTGCTCTCCTGCTGCCCAGGGGATGTGGTCCCTTCTGCTGTGCCACTCTTAGGGACTTGTCCTGGGTTTGAAAGGACAGGTATCTGCCAGCAAAAAGCTGGAAATTCCCTTTGAATAGAGAATGCAAACCCCTCCCTCAAATTATTATAATTTTGCAATTAGGGGCTTTCAGGCAAAGATTTGGGAATAGGAAGAACAGTTCTTTATTAGGAATATTAAAAATATAAATGTAGTAGTACAAAAAATAAAATAAACATGCAAATAAAACAAACAAAAAACCCCAGAAAACCCTGACAGAGTCAGGGACATGACCTGACACCCTGTTGGTCAGGGTGTTAGAAGCAGTCCAGATGAATCCTTCTGGAGGAACAGACGCAGTCCTGTGGAGTAGAGATGGTCCTGTAGAAAGTCCAGTGGTGGCGAGATGGGTCCAGTCTTCCTCCGGGAATCCAGTGGAAAACCAGGATGTCCTGCTGTTCCTGTCTCCCCCTTTGATCTAGGTAGGAATGCTTGGAGCACCCTTCACTGGGTGGATCATCTCCCAATGGGATGATGGAATGTCTCATGTCATTGGTGAGCCTTAATGGCCCATTATCAGAAAATATCAGCTCCAAAACTCGTGCTTGGCCACCTCTTTGTTTTGGTCAGTACCCATAAGCACCCAGCAATCAGTTCTAGCAACCCACTGGAAAGAAATTCCACAAGGACAAAGGAAACGAATCCAACCCCCAACAGGACTGCAGCAGTAGTTTGTAGGGAGGGCTTCAAGGAGCCTGCTCTACTTGGCTCCAGGAAATTTTTCTGTGTCAACCACCCAGGAGGGATTGAGTGCTGCCCTTCAAAACTCACTTCAACCCAGCTTCTCTCTTTCTCTAAATCGCCTCAAAGGGACAGACAAGGGCCTTGTGTAACTTGGTTCTGGGGGTGCAGATGAGCAGTGGTGGAATTGTTGTTACCATTGAATGGAAGGCTCCTCAGAGGGCGACCTGTTGCTGTTAATTAACATATTACATTAATATGGTGGAGATCTGAATAGGCCAACCAAAGCAAGTGCTCAGGTTCTGTTGTTCCCCTGGTGAGCTCTGGGGCTGTAAACAGAGCTTGCCCAGGCTCCAGCCCAGCTCTCTGGCTGCCTCCTGCCTCCTGAATAGCCATGTATTGTCCAGGCAGGAGGTGGATTTTCAGCAGAGACAAAAGCAAGACAAGTTCCTTTTTGAGATTTTAAGCTTGAGTTCATCCAGAGGAGACAATTTACTTCTCTTTGTTGTTTCTAGCATCATTCATCCCTTCTGTTTGTGCTCTGTAGACGCTGAGCCTGGGATATCATCTGAAAGAAGTTTCTCTTTCAGGATCTTTGATGTTAGGTTTGTTATATGTATATTTGAAAAGTACTTCTGCAGTGACAAAGCTCGGTACTGCTCCTGCTGGGCTGATGTGTGTGTGAACCTCTCCAGAGAGTGGCAGTGATTAATCCAGCAGCACCATGTGCTTTTGTTGCTGAGCCCCTCTCAGTGTGGACAGAGCCAGCAGCAGGTTGGATTTAAGCTGGTGACAAAGGGAATGGAGTAGTTTTCCTTGTCCTCAGGTGTGGAGGAGTTTGGGGTGGGGCCTTGCTGTGACCCCCCAGGACCTGCCAGGGCTGCTGGGGATGGGTGGGCTCCTGCTCTGCTGTGCCAGGGGGGGTTTCCAGCCCTTTGTGCCCAGAGAGGCAGGAGCAGCCACGGGGTGTGAAAATGATGAGCCTGCGAAGATGGGCTGACTTGTGGAGCAGCGTGCTGATTTCAAACCCAAAAAAATAATAAAAATAAAGCTCTGCAGGTGTCTACCCCCAGCCAGGAGGGCTCAGGTGAGGCCTGGATTTGAATCATCCCTCAAACACCTGCCCTGCAGAGCGCAGCTGGAGCAGTTCCCAGCTCCTCTCAGCCTGCCATGGATTCCAGGTCTGCTCTTCAGCACCTTGCCAGAGGTGAGCAGAGCAGAGGGGACCTGTGCCAGCCCAGGACTCAGCTCTGTGCTCAGCCAGCAGCAGATTCTGGGAGAAGGTCTTGGAAACAGGGTCTGAGCTTTCCTACAGCAGAGCCTGCTGGCTTCCAGCAGGGAGAGACATGGGATGCCCCGAGCCAGGGATGGCAGCCAGGCTGCCAGGCCTGCTAGCCAGCTGATCCACTCCCCTGTTTATATGTGTTGTCTCTTTTGAAGCAGCTTGTGCCCTTGGCTACCGCAACATCTGGTGGTAATAAACTGTACCATGTAATTGTGCTCTGTGTGGAAAAGTGTTTCCTTTTTTCTCAGTTTGAATTTGCTTGTTGTGGCGCTGGTGGTAATTTGTGGGGTGTCCTTTCTGCCACAGCCTGTGGTGCTGTGGAGGACCTGACACCCATGGGGACACAAAGTGCACTGAGCAAGCCAAGGCAACCCAGCACGTGGGCCTTGCCAGGCTCTGTGTCCCTGCTAGATGGGGCTGAAATCTGCTTTTGTTTGCTAGATGCTACATAAATAAAATCCAGATCTGTCACATTTGCTGCTAATTGGCTTGCAAGGGCTGCTTGTTTGAATTGTGGAGCTCTCACAGAAATGGGTGACCTCTGGCAGCACTAATGTTTCCAGAGAAATCCCCAAAGCTCCGTGCCTTCCGTCACTCCTGCTGTGAAAATCTGCTGAGAGGAGCTGCTCCCCTGCTCTCCCATGCCTTCCCCCACTCCCCTGCTCTCTCTTGCCTTCCCCCTCTCCCATTCTCCCATGCCTTCCCACCACTGCACTCAGCTCCTCTTCAATGGCATATGCCAGGAATGCTGCTCGTTAATTAACAACCAGTTAATTAATGGGCAGCAAAAGTTCCAGTGCTCAGAGTTGTTAAGCAAGGACACTGGAGGAAACATTCTCAACTTTTTTGGCCTCTGGGCTGTTTCTGAGGCAGCATTCAGAGCACTAACACATCTGTAGGTGTTTCCCAGGCTGGAGAGGAGCAAAAATTTCCCTGCAGGAGAAAATCCTGGTGTGGCTTGCACTGTGATCTGCAGAGGACCCTGATGTGGCAGCTCCCAGCCCTGTGCTGAGCCAGCTGCAGTGCTCCGTGTGGGGATGGGGCTATCTGCCTTTGGAGCAGCCCGTGGGGCTGCATTTTGTAGGTTTGGGTTTATACTGGCTTAGCTGCTTGACTCAGCAGCCCACCAGCTAAAACTAATGCTGGGCCAGGGCAGGGTGAGTGGTAGATGGTGCCCTAAACCTGCCCCACAACACCCTAAACCTCCATGGATCTGCCTGGAGCTCAGCAGGATTTGTGCTTTTTTTTTTGCTCTAGCAGAGTAGCTGGCTACTCCTTTCCCATCCATCCCTGCAATGTCTCTTCTTATTATTCCTTTATTTGTATTGATTTTAGTTCACTGGAACCTGAATTGCTGCGTGTGTAAATTGCTGGAGTCCGCCTCTCCCATGTGGCTCTGACCTGGGGTGTAATCCCCGACACAAAACCCCCCCTGATGGGTCAGGGCCCCCCATGCCAGCCCATCTGTCCTGTCCCTTCATCCTGGCACGTTCTCCCGAAGTGTCCCTGAGTTCTGCTGCTGCCAGGGAGTTTTGGGTGATGCATGCTCAGCCCCTGCTATTTGTGCTCTCAGTTACCAGCTTAACCATGGTGATTTACATGGCAACCCGATCAGGCCTGGCATTTCGGTGCCTTTATGCATTTAGAGGCATCAGCTCCCGTGTAATTTAATTGTCTGTGTTTTAAAGATAAATCAGCAAACTGTGGGCTGGAGCAGAGCAAACTGCTCGGCGGGCAGTGGGGCTGATCCTGCTGAGTGCCCCTCCGGCCGGGCAAGGCGCATCCCGGTGTCCCTGCTCCTCAGGGATGCACCGCCCAGGAAAAGGAGGATTCAGCTGGATCAGCCTCCCTTCGGGACTCCTGGTGGAGGTCAGCGTGGAGCTGAGCCCTGGGAGTGCTCAGGCTGGCAGGGGGTTCCTGCATCCCTCCCCTCTGCAGCCCCCCAAAATGTGACACCTCGTGGGCTCCCCTTCCAGGCAGCTTTTGTTTGAGCTTGGCCAAGGGGCTCGGGGTTCATTAGGCACTGTGACTAATAGTTGTGACTCAACCAGCCTCATTTCCTGAGGAAATTGGGCTAAATGCTTCCCCACAAGTTCATGGAGATCCGCTCCTCTCAGCGAGTCTTTGATCACCCAGTGTCAAGCGTCTGGGCAGAACGGTGTTTGGGTTTGGGTTTCACTCCCCTTCCTTTGTGCAGAGCTCCCCGGTTTGAAGGGGGTGAGAGCAGCACCCCTGCCGCCTGCCGCTTCCCCAGGGCCCGCGGGGAATGTGCCAGCAGTGTGGGAATGGGAACAGGGATGTGCTAATTGGGCAGCGTTTGGGCTGGGGGACAGGCTCCCCCTGCGCTCCCCTTGGCGCATCCCCGCTGCCAGCCGCGGGATTCCTGCCGGCAGATCCCCGCTGCCGCAGCTGTGTCCCTGCGAGTGGTGCTGGGAAGCAGCGCCAAAATCCTCGAGGGCACTTGGCCCTGCCGTCCTTCCATCCCTGGGAAGCCGCTGTGCTGGCCAAGGCCACTGGTTCCCGGCACAGCCAAGGCCAGGGATGAGCCGCATCTCCCTGCCAGGTCCCTGGGCTGCGGGGAGCAAACAGGGGCTGATCCCGTGCTGGGAAAGTCGCAGCTGCAGGCTTGGCCAGCCAAGGTGATGCTTTTCCCAGACATCTCCCATTCTGTCCTGCCTCCAGTCCACTCCAAAGGCGGGAGGGGAGCTGCTTGTGTGGCCACCCCTTGGATTTCTCTCCCACTCCCTTCCTTCACCCCAGGCCGGCCATCTCCAGCCCACAGGAGCAGCAAATACCAATGCTGTCTTACCCTCCTTTTGCACTCTTCCACTAAGCGTTTTGCAGCCTCTTTGGAATGTATAAATCCTCCCATGCAGGGTAAATCGAGGACCAGAGGGAGGTAAAAAATAACTTAGGAAAAAAAATAAATAAATAAACCTTACACCACCAGGTCTTAGCAGATGTATGTCAGGGTACACGTTACACTCCTACTAGGTTGGAGCTACGGCAGTAAGGAGCTTCTTTACACCAGCTTTTTGTAAGCCTTTTTGTATGCGAGTGCTCCCTGCAGTGCAAAGCAGCTTCCCAGAGCAGTTATTCCCTGCAGCAGCACGGCATCTCCAGGCAGGGCCTGGAGCTGGGAGGGCACAGGGGCTGGGAGGGTGGTGCTGCAGGGCAGGTCCCTGCACACCGGGCTATCAGGGCGTGGAGCAGCCGCAGGAGCAGCCTGTGGAGCTGATTACCATCGCTAATTCAGGTTGGTATTTTGGGATGCATCGGGTGAGGCAGGGTGAGGCAGGCTGTGACCTGCCAGCCTTCCCAAAAACACCTTAGCGGGCTGGGGCCAGCAGGGCACAGGGTAGCTGGGGGCGATTTTATTCCCTTGAGGACATTCACAGCCTGCAGGCTTGAAGGGAGAATTATCTATTTTTGTGTGCTGGGTTTATGCCCGCGGAAAGGCTTGTCTCCTGTCCTCAACACGGAGCAGTGCAGGAGCATGTGGCTTGTGCAGAGCACAGTCACTCTGCCTCCCAGGATGGGCTGGGGGTGTGAGAACTGTGCTGCAAACCCTCCTCTTGCTGAGGCTCTGCTCCTCCTGGCTGGTGCCAGCTGAGCCCCTCCTGGGTGGTGCTGCTCCCCCTCCCTTGCAGGAGAGCTGGGGAAGGTGATGAAGGCTGCTCCAGGCCCTGAGGAAGGGGAGCAGGGTGGAGCAGCCCTGCGGGGTCGTGCTGGGCACCTGGGCATGTGGCACCCACAGCAGAAGGATTATCCCTGCCAGCAGTGGGGCTGGAGCCCTTGTGGAGCCACCCTTAGGGCAGAATGGGGTGGGACTGTGTTTTGTGCAGACACTCAGGGCTCCAGAGAGTGTGACAGCCATGCAGGATCTGCATTCCCTGGCAGACAGTGCTGCCAGTCACACTCAGAGCAGCTGTGGTCTGGGCTGGCTGAGGGATGCTCTGAGCCCCGAGGTACAACCTGTGTCACCACCCAGGTCAGAGCCATCTCCCTGACAGGACCTTTGCTGCTTGGTCAGACCCCTGGGAGGGCAGGGGGGCGATGGGCACAGCCCCTGACACAGCCCCACTGCTCCTGGAGCCTGGGCACACAGCAGGAAACACTGCCCAGGCTCACTGCCCTTCTCCTCCTGCAGCTCCTGGATAATTCACCAGTTCCCTGTAATGAACATCGGGCTCATTTTCACACTTTTCTTCTGCTCTGATTGTTTTATTTGTTTTTATCATGAGAGATCCACTCTTTGCCTCCTGCCTAGCCCTGCCCTGTGCAGGCTGTGTCCCTGTCCCTGTCCTGCCAGGCTCTGTCCCTGTCCCTGTCCCTGTCCCTGTCCCTGTCCCTGTCCCTGTCCCTTTGCTGGCTCCTTTCAGAGGTCAGCTCTGGGCTCGCCGTGGTGCAGGGACAGCAACAAAGGGAAGCAAAAAATCCTCTTCTAAAAGCTGTGGAGGAAGGCAGGTGGCCAGTGAGCACCGGGAAGAGGGACAAAGAGCCGGGAACAATGGGATCTCCGGAGATCTCCACTCTCCTCGTCCCCCTTTGCCCAGAGCCAGCCCGGGGCTGCCAAAAGGGAGATTTTTATCTCCCAATGCCTCTTGAGTGGTGTTGGAGGCTGCAGCCTGAGGAGCAGCGAGAGGAGATAAGGTGCAATTCAGGCATTTCACCGGGAAATCTCCCAGAGCGGCTCCTGTCCTCGGCGGGACCGCTTGGAGGGTGGGGGGACGTGAAAGATGACACTGTCAGGAGTGAAGTGGAGGAAAATAAACCTCTTAGCCAGATGAATTCCGCAGGTCGGGCATTGGCTGCCGGCAAATACACAGCTAATGACTTGGCTTTTGTCGTGTACCAGGCATAACTATTCCAGGGACCTGCCGGTGCGCAGGTGGAGGGCAGGGGCAGGTTTTATCTTAGCACACTCGCATTTAAAGGTGCTACTTTGTGATTATGTCAATTTCTCCTGCTTTTTCCATTCCTCCGTCGCTCTGTGACGAGCACCTGTTTGTGTCAGAACAAGGAGTTGTTGACGGCACTCGAGCTGAGCTGCTTTGACCTGCACTTGACGATGCACAAAGGCTTTTCTCTCATGGTGATTAGCTCTGTGGTGCAATATTAGGCTCTGTCTCCCTCCTCAAGTGCCTTTTGCGGAGTGTGTTAGGTGAGGAGCTTCAAAGAGGCTTGCTGGAGGGTCCTGAGGCTGTCTGACTCAGATCTGCTGCTGCCCTCATTCCTCCTGGAGCAGGAAATCGTCTGACTCAGTGTGACTCCGTCAGAAATGTGCGGAGGGAGAGGAGATGCAGGGAGAGATTACCACGAGAAACCGGGAGCCACGGTGCTGTTCTGGGTGAGACTGGGTGTTTGCAAGTGCAGTGGCAATGCTGTGAGTTTAAGGAATGTGGGATCTGGGATTCAGGAGACAGGAGGTGCCTGCAGGGAGCTGGGGGTCACCAGGACTCCTCTCTCTGCCTGCTGCTCCCTTCCATCCTGCCAAACTGTGGTCCCTTCTCAGCACTGAAGGAGCTGGGAAAGAAATCCTGGAGCTCCCAGGCTGTGAAGGTAAACTGTTCAGTGCTTGAAGGTCCTTCCATGCTTCATGGACTCTCCCATAGATGGGGATAGTATTTTTCCTACATATTTTTCCTGATTTCACGTTGTTTGGGACTCCAGCTTTCTGGAAACATTCCTAAGTATCTTGTATGACCCCAAACATCCTTGGGCTTTCCCATTGTTGTCTGAGGTCCTGATGCCACATGGACCAGAGCCCAGGGTGTGTAGAGGCACTGACTGACCACAGAACTTGAGCTTCAGCACAGATTTTTGGGCTTGGGTACCACACAGTGAAGGTGTGTGGGCACAGTGACCTCACAGGGACTTCCCCCACTTATGTGTGACCAGAGAATTAGTCTCATCTCTTCCCAACTCTTTGGTAGGAATCTGAGCAGGAAAGGCTTTCCTTCCATCCCCTTTCTTTGATAATTAATTAAATAAATAGAACCCCTGAGCAAATGAAATGTCATTTCCCATTCAGGCAAATACATTTGGGTTAGAAATCTAGGTCAGAATGTAAATTATCTTGCTGCCTTCTTGAAGGTGAAGTCCCTGAAATGCACTCAATTTAACTGAAATTGGGGATTTCCCAGTTTTTGCAAGCACTTTATTTTCCTTCTAATGAATACAAGGAAAAAACTTTTCTGAAACTGCCAGGGGATACAATCTACCTCGAATGGCTGTAATATTGTCTAATAAAATACACCTTAACAACACGTGCCTTATGCTCTTAGAGGCTCTATTTTGAGCATGGCATGTAGGGTGTTAAATTTGGTGGAAAATCTGACCAGAAGTCAGAAAATCAATTGTATTTTTTTTTTTTTCAAGACTGCTGCTTGACAAAGAGACTTTAATTTTGGTGCCATGGAGAAGAAGGACTCATGGGTGCCCCTCAGCAGGGCCAGGGGGGCACAGAGCATCTCCCAGTGCTAATGTGAGCATCAGGGACAACTGCATGGAAAGGTGGAGGGACAGGGGCTTTTTTTTTTTTTTTTCCCAGCTCTCCAATCCCCTGCTCTCCCTTTGCCCAGCTGGAGTGGTCCCAGCCTGCCCAGTTTAGCTGTACATGAAGCACCAGTGGAAGAGAACACACAAATTCAGTCTTGTGCTTGATAGGAAAAGACAAACTTCCAGCACTGCACTGGGGCTGAGACCATTTGGACAGCAAAAACTACATTATCACTGTAAATTATTTGTTGGAAAGTACAACCAGGAATGAGAGCTGCAATCAGTTCTGAGGAATCCTGTGTCAGGAGCTCTCTGCTCTCACTACCCCCTCCCACCTCTTATCCTGGGAATTAAATCCTTGAGTGTTTCTATTTACCACACAGTCAGTGTTTGTTTGTCTCAGTGTTAACATTTCCTTTCTTTTTTGTCTTTAATCAGCTGCAATTATTCACTTATATTCATGGGTAGCACTAATATAAAAATAGGTGCATTATGAATATTAAACTCCTGCAAACAAAGCCCTGAGTTAGATGATCTGTGTGCTCTGTGCACGCAGGTTTTTCTGCTTGGAGTATGCAGTGAGCCATATATTTTTCCTCTTCTTTTCTCCTTCATGTAATGCAAACCCTGAAGGGTTCACGAGGGAAAGGAGATGGGGAAATTCTGATGCCCTCTGAACATTGCTGTGAGGTGCTGCTCACAGTGGAGTCTGCAGGGGGGAGTCTGCAAAAGCGAGCTTTAAATTGCTTTAAACCTGGATTGCAGCTGGCAGACGGAGGGCGAAACGCCTGCTGCTGCCCTGCCCTGCCCAGAGAGAGGATGCCTTGGTTATTTCCCAAGCCTGGCTCCTCACCTCCCCAGAAGCATCAGTCCCTTGGCATCCTGAATGCATTTTCAGAAATCTGATTTTTGAGGCTGCCCTCCTAAGCACACCTTC
This sequence comes from Aegithalos caudatus, assembly GCA_013389925.1. NCBI lineage: Eukaryota > Metazoa > Chordata > Aves > Passeriformes > Aegithalidae > Aegithalos > Aegithalos caudatus. Next base: position 25,955 of record WEIU01019322.1, read on the forward strand.
AGTGTGGTCTCTGACAGGGAACTCACATCATCCATGGCTTGGGGCTGTTGTAGAGTGTGGGGCTGTACAGATGGAATTTTTTTTTTGCTCTAGATCATTAGGAGACAGGGTAGGATTTGGGATTGAGGGGATTTGGGGTGAGGCACAGCACCCTTGTGTGTTCCCATTGTTGGTGCATGGGGAGAAGTTGGACCTGCTGCTGCTGCTGCCACCTTTGACCAGGGCTGCTGTCCTTACACCTCTGAAATGCTCCTGTGGGGAGGGTCAGGATTAGACACCAGCTCTGTCTTTATCCTCTTCTACCTCAGATTCCCTTGGGTTTGTTGAAGGGAAGCTGGCAGGCAGTGCCACAGCCTGCTGATGCTGCCATTGCTCATGTCCCCACATCTTTGTCTGGGTGGCTGGCTCTTTACATTTTTAATGGTACTTTGTATTGCTTTTCTTGTACTGCTCCTGGATATTTTGCAGTCCACATCTTTGTGGATGGATGCAATGAATCAATAGCGAATAATAATCTGAGTCTACAGGGAACAGAGTTTGCAAAGCAACTCACCATTCACACTTGCTGGAAGCATGGTGAGAAATCACCAGCATAAGGCCGAGTAGAGAGAAAATTACCTGGGAGAGGGGCAAGAAAGAAATCCAATCTCTGAAAATGAAAATAGATTTTTTTTTAAAGTGCTGTGTAAAATTATACATTTAATTCTTTCTCTTTTAGCATCAAACCTTACAGCAGATTGTGCCACAGCAGCTTCCTTGCCGTTCCCTTTTGCTGACTCTCAGGAGCCGGGGTGTTAGCCACTTATTTTTCCCAGTGCTGCTATAGTTTTCTATCTTGTTCCTTAAAGGATTGGATTTGGGAGGCTTTTAAATCTCTGCAGTCATCCAGGGTGAGCAGAGCTGCAGGCTGTGCCAAGGGGGGGCTGCCATCCTTAGCCTGGCTCTGTACACCCTGGACACAGGCTCATTCCCAGGCTGTGCCTTCCACCACTGTTCCCTCCAGCTGGAGATGGACTGTGCCTCTCAGGCTGCTGTGCCCTGATGGATGTCCCTGGTGTAAATAAAATCTGTTCCAGGGGCCTGAGCTGCTGTCCATGTTCATCCCCTTTCCCTGCTGCTGCCCACTTTCCAGCCGGGACGATTGTCTCAATCCATCACAATTACCAAGAGGCTCCAGCTAAATAACTTCGTAAAGATCTGCTGGGAAAATTCATTGGTTTGAGATCTCAGAAATAGATTTTGTTTGCAGAGAATCCCAGGAAAGAGCTGGGCCTTTGTGCCTGTGCTCCTGGGCAGTTCAGCCCCATCAGACAGGCTGTGGTCCCCCAGCCCTCACCACCCACCAGCACTGGGAATCATGGAAATTTTCTTGGAAAAGGATTCAATGAGAGAATGGCTTGAGCTGGAAGGGACCTTAAAGATCACCTAGCTCCAACCCCTCCACACCTGTCCTTATAGGATCACAGAAGGAGGTTTAACCCCACCTTTATTGAGAATGAAGGGATAGGAGGGGATTTTATTGTCCTGGAGGATTTGATGGCAGTGCCTCCATCCCGCAAAGTTTCCCAAAGCCTTTCCTGTGTGGACTGCCCACACTCCATTCTCAGAGCTAACGTTAGCACGGGAGGGCTGGCCGGAGATAGCATCGTGTTACAGCAACATAACAAATCACCCTCTGTCAGCAGAGCCCTGATACCGGGTGTGGATGTGCTCCTCCCGGTGATCTTTCACTGACATTTAAACTACGCCGTTTTTGAGGATTTAAGAGCAATCATAACAGGTCACAGCAAAGGGCCAGCCAGCCCGGGAGGGGCTCTGGCCACAGCCCTGGGAAGAGCGTAGGAAGAGGCAGAAATGCCCTGCTGGCTCCCCGAGGGCTCTCACCACCCCCAGCACTGCGGTGGGCTGGAGGAGCTGGAAAGGGATGGGGTGGAATGGGTTGGGTTGGGATGCTTCAGCCCACAAGGGAATTTTCTCCTACTCATTTCCTTTCTCTTCTTGAACTCGAGTAAATTTTAATCATCTGTAAAATCCTGTGGTGAGATATTTCAAAGCTTAACCCCATGCTGGGCTTAGGGAAGCTTCCTGGTTCGGTTTTTGATGTTCCGTGGATTTCTGCTGTGGTTTGGGACGTACATACATGCTCCCCTATCCCAGCCCACATCCCCGGGCTCAGCAGGGCTGCGGCTCCTAAATCCCACACATTTTGGTGCCTAAACCCTGTGCATTCCAGGAGACTTTTTGCACAGGGTGAGGACCAGCAAGCACCCAGTTTGTAAAGTGAGGTGCCTGCTCCCTTCCTTCCCACCACGTGTTTGGCAGGATCACTCTCTGCTGCTGTGGATGTGCTGGTCAGAACCAGGCTGTGTCCTTGCTGCCAAGTGTCCAGGCAGAGTGACACACAGAGGGGATAATCATTTGTAAAAAAAAAAAAAAAAAAAANGGATAAATGGTGCTTATTTAGCACGGTCTGAGGGAACGTGCCTGGCCGCTCTCTGGGAGGGAGTCGTGCATGCTCTGTCAGGGATAGTGCCTGTTCCAAGAACTAAATGCCAATTTGGCTTCCTTCACCCGTTCCCATTTCACTACAATTAACTCTCTCTGTGCTGACTATGACAGCAGGAGGTCTGGACAGTGTCTGGGGCCTGGCTCTGCTGGGCAGGGGCTGCTCGGAGTGGGTCTCCCTCTGCCTCATCCCTGCTGGATGGACCTTCCTTCCCCTGCTAATTTAAATACGATAATCTTCGTTTAGCTACTGCATGCAAATCCCTAAATATCGTAATTTTGATTGCCTCTCTGGCAGTTTAAAGGATTATATCTAGGTTATTTTTAGCCCAGATCATTTCCTTGATCTGATTTCCAGGCTGTGCCCAGAAGGAGTGTGAGCCAGGTGGGATGCAGAGGGAAGCCGTGGGGGCTGAGCATCCCAGGCAGGGCTGCAGCCACAGAGGGGGGTGAAGGAGGGGCCTGCAGGGTGTAGGCACAGTATTTCCATCCCGTGGAGAGTGATGAGTTGCATCATTGCAGCACAGCTGGCCTGTGGAGGTGGACTTGGTGCTGCAAAGTGGTCCCTCGCCTCCCCTTGGGCTTGGCAAAAAACTCCGTGATTTTCCTCACCTCCCTCTCAGAACATGTTTAGGACAGACAGGAGGTGCAGAGCACCCTTTGGCAGCTCTAGCTGCCTCTTGAGCACCTGTCCTCTCTCCTCCACCTCCATCCAGCTGGCACCAGGTCCCCAGGCAGTCTCTTCCCTCCCAGCCTGAGGAGGAGCATTATCTCCCGTGCTTCAAAGCCAGCATCGGCGGCACAGCGAGCCCCCTTGCTCCTTTCACTGGGGGATTTAGCTAATGCTCTCTCCAATCCATTTTGCTTCCCTGCAGCTTAGTGTGGATTTCCATCTCCATCCAGTCAGCCCACTTAGGGTGTGCAGCCCTCTGCCAGCCCAGAGGCTGCTCAACCCCTCCTGTGCTGGGGGCTCCTGGGGGCCCAGGCAGGCTTGAGGGTGCTGAGCACCAGATGAGCACAATGTGGAGCCACTCCAGATCCAGGAGAAAGAGCTTAAAACAGAGAAAACCCTGTGATGGCATGCTTGGGCTCCAGAAACCCTGCTCATCCCTCCTGTGTGTGCCTGCACATCCTGGGGGGCTGTGGAAGGGGAACCCATGGAGGAGCAGCACCAGCTGTGCCATCGGTCCCAGTGATGGCTCTCAGGCTGGTGATCCTTCCCTGGTGGTGGAGCAGGAGGTCTGGATTCATCAGTCATGTCACATTGCATTATGTGATGCAACGCAACGTGGCATGACTGATGCAACCCAACGTTAAATGTCATAGAGCAATGGATCAGCTCAAGGCTACGGTAATTTTATGTGCCCATTTAATCTGGTATTTAAAAACAAACACTCATAGCAATCTGCATCACACGCTACATTTTGCAAAATTGAGCAGCAAATCTGTACCAAGCAAATTATATAATTCTGTCATCTCTCAGCCTTATGTACATGTGTGTAAACACTGCAGTCAGGTATAAATTGGTGCCTGACTCCCCTCTCACCCCATGGGCATCACCAGAGCTGTTGCAGAGTGCCCAAGGATGGGGTGTCCACCCCTCAGCTGGACCATGCCTCACCCTGGTATTCACCACCTCCAGTTGGGCTGCCACCCTCATCACCTGCAGATTTGCCACCACCCAGTGCAGGCAAATCAGCCTGGCTGGTTTAGATGGCCACTTACACTCTTAAACTCAAAATGATGAAGGGTTTTTCCAGGAGGATGTTTTGGGTGTGCTTGCTGAGCTGAGGTGAGTGCAGGCATGGGGGCTGAGGTTGTGTCCCTGTGGCACAGCTGCACCCACAGCTGTCTGCAGCTGCACAGAATTCCTGTGCTTCCCTCTCCCCCGTGGCCTGCAGATGCATCTGCCCTGTGTCCCATGACACAGGCTCTTCTGCAGACTCAGTCTTGCTGTCTTTCAAAGCATCTTGGTCTTTCAAAAGGGAAAAGCTTCCTGTGTTGTCTTTCCTCCCAGCTCTGTGTCTGCGTGGCCTTGGTCTGTCTGCACTCAGAGAAAAAAAAAAAAAAAAAAATCCCTTAAGTGCTTGCTTACTCCAGCCCAAATGAGGGAAACACTTTGACAAGAGCTGAATTTTAAGCAGGTGCTACAGGGCTGTCCTGGGATGCTTTCCCAGATCAGACCAGGGCAGACCTCTCCAGGGCAGGGACCATTCCTCCTTTTAATGGCCAGGGCAACAATAATGGTAATTGATGTTTACCCAGCCTGTCATAGCACCGTCAGGTTTTATGACCAAAAGAAGTACTTTGGTCTCTTTGCCTTGTTGGGCTCCTTGGCTGTGTCCCTGTGCAGTGACTCTGGATGCAGCTTCCCCCTGCCTGCCCTGCCCAGCCTGCTGGGGAATGCTGCTTTTCCTTAAAAAAAGAAAAAAATAGTCAAACCAAACCAGAGGAGCTGGACCCACATGGCCTGCCAGGTGTCCCTGCACATTGTGGGTGTTTTCTGGTGGCATGTGCTGAGGGACTGTCACTGGCATCAATCCATGAGGATTCCTGTTGGTTCCATCCCCAGTCTCTCACCATTTCAGCTCCTGGTGTGCTTTGCAGGGCTTGTGTCTGCATTTGCAAAACACCCTCACGTCAGAGCATCCCCTCTCCAACCCCAGGTGGCCTGCTCAGGCCTGGAGGTTGGCAGGCTGGGGAGAACATGGGCTTTCCCACCAAAAGCTCTCCCTTCCAAGGCTGGGTGTTCCCTAGACAGCGTGGCTGGGGCAGGAGAGCTCAGCACAGCACAGATCAGAGCCAGGCCAGGCTCAGCCTGTGCCAGGCACGCTGGCTGCTGAGCTGGGATCTGTGCTTGTGCACAGACCTTTCCACAGGGGGCTGTGTTCTGCAGCATTCTCCAGGCTTTTTTCCCTTTAATTTCTGAGTCTGACTGGCAGGGTGCAGCCAGGTAGGGATCCAGGGCTGGGCTGGAGTGAGCAGCTCCAGAGAGGCTCTGCAGCAGCCGACAGCACAGCCAGACACCGTGGCTGTCTGCAGGGTGTGTGCTCAGCAAAAACATCTCCAGGGCTCTGGAGGTGGGGGAAACAGGTAGATGCTTGCAGCCTAGGAAGTCTGTTTTTACATCTTGAATCAGAAACATGGCAATGAAAAATTCATATTTCGGTTCAGATCTTATTTTTGGCTCAAGATCAGAAAAAAAAAGTTAAGTGGGGAATCTAATGTGCATTTATATTTGCGTAACTCGCTAGCAGTGGAACTGCTTTGTGTCTCACACAGCTCATGCCAAAGTGAAGGATTTGCTCTTTCATTTTCAGCCTGGGGTGAAATTTTACAGTTGAGATTATAGGATCCTGAAAATAATTGTTGCCCCAACCTTAACTCTTACATTATAAATGAGGATGCATCATACTCAGCATGACTGGGAATTACAGAAATTAAGGATGAAAAAGACCTCATCTTCCAGCCAGTGTAGGATTATTTTGTATGGTGTATTTGATTTTTTAAAGCATTCTCTCTCCTGTTGTGATGGCCATTTTCCTCCCAGAGAAGTGCTGTTAATGAACACCTCCATTTCAGGAAAGGCACAATGGTGGTTGTCCTCATGCTGCTCTTCGCCCCCCCCCCCT
>WEIU01019322.1:54650-89941 GCA_013389925.1 Aegithalos caudatus
AACAATCTGTTCTTTTTCAGCCTTTTATTCCAGCAAAGATCAAAGGGGATGTAATGTCTGGATGGCTCCCTCTGCACTCAGGGGATAGTGGGACCACGGTGCTGGGGTTGGGAGCTCCTTTTCCCAGTTTGTGCTGAGCTGTCAGGCTGCTCTGCTGCCCAGTGGGATTTCAGGCCAGGGAACCTCAACAATTCCTGTGCAGGGGAAAGTTTGGGAGCCAGCACTTGCTCAGGCACGTGCCTGGCTCTTCCCCTCCCTCAGCCCTCACAGGGCATCACTCCCAGGCTGGTGCCAACCAGCAAAGCACAGCCTTGCACTGGGTCAGCAGCAGAGCTGGCTGCTGCTGGAGGGGATGTGTGGTGGGTTTGATATCAGCCATACCCCACTGTACCTATGGAAAATCACCTACTCCTTCTCCTCTGCTATAGTTAGGCACAGGAGGTGGGAAGAAAATCCATGGGGTGAGATAAGAATGAGGAGAAAACACCCTGAGGGCAAAACACGCTCAAAATTTTAGAAGGTGTAAAGAAAAAGTTGTTAGCAGAATCGAAAGAGAATAATGAGAACTAGAATAAACTTTTAGAATACCTTTCCCCCCCTGCCCCAGCCTATTTGTTTCAGCCAATAGCACAAAGACACAAAATGTGGGACTTTTCAGTCAGTTTGTGTAGTGGTTTTGGTTCACCACCTGAGTCAGGGCACCAATTAATGATGTGGGTTAAATGCTGCCCAAATGCCAGTGCCCCCACTAAAATTATTTATTCATTTTCTGCTGTGAGATCAGGATTAGGAGAAGAGCAGAGCAGGCTCAAATCTTATAAAGGTATTATCCTAGGATGACTTTGTGATGCTTGTATCCCCAGTTGTCCTGTTTAGGCTGGACATTAAGTTCTGCACCTTCAAGACTTGCCCTGAGAGTGAAGAAGGGAAAATAAGAAGTGTTCAAGTTTTTTTCAGAAATTGCATTTGCTCCCCTGCATTCTCCCTCATGGACTGTGTTGTCTGCAGCACAGACAGCAGGAGGGAACTCTCCTTTGCTTTTTAGTTAGGGTTCTTTTAGCTAGCTGAGGCAGAGAAGTTCCCCAGACTGTGGCTTTTCCTTTCCTTGGAACTGATCATCCTGCTCTGGACTGAAAAACCACGAAAACACTTGGTGGGACATGGGATCCTTGTGTTCTCCTGGTGCCACTGGGCACTGATCCCCTTACAGAGGGCTCAGAGCTGCTGCCCCAGCTGTGCTGCTATCCCAGCTGTGCTGCTATCCCAGCTGTGCTGCTGCCCCAGATGTGCTGCTATCCCAGCTGTGCTGCTGCCCCAGCTGTGCTGCTATCCCAGCTGTGCTGCTATCCCAGCTGTGCCTCTGCCCCAGATGTGCTGCTGCCCCAGCTGTGCTGCTGCCCCAGATGTGCTGCTGCCCCAGCTGTGCTGCTATCCCAGCTGTGCTGCTGCACACCCAGGTCCTGCATGACCACACAAGCTCGTGCAGATGGGCTCACATGACAACTCCTGGACAGGACAAGATAGTGCATCCTCAGTGCTCAGGAACAGGAAAGTGACTAAGAGCCCAGCACTGATTTTCTTTAGAGTTTTTTCAGCCAAATTCAAGTGTTTTGGGGTAGTGAGTTAGATTTTGGAATACCTGGTGCTGGTCATTCCACTGTCCTGATGACCACTGGAACTGGCTCTAAAGGAGACCTCATCTATGTACATTATTAACAGGCTTTGCTGGGCTGGTGGCTCAGAAGATGCTCCATTTCCTCACACAGTGGAAAAGCAGACACCTTCCTCTTCTGTGCCCTGTCTCCAGGCACATATTTGGGTGGTATTTCTTTGGGTTTAGTGCCATCAGCCACATGGAAGTGGAGGAAGAGGGATGTGGGATGTGCTTTGCAGATGGGCTCTGTAGGAAACTTGGGTGTTCCAGCACTGGTCTCTGTGCATGGAAGTAAAAATGAACCCAATGCTTGTGTGTGGAAGTGAATATCCACCATGGAGGTGCACTGGGGAACTTCCAGGGACAGGCTTGTCAGATCCATAGCTCATGCAGAGATGGGTATGTTACTTGCTGAAAAATAATCTCTCCTCGGTGACAGTCCAATCATCCTGTCTGGAAGGTTCTGCTCCAGAATTTCAAACAGATTTTCTACCTCAAGGTACAAGTGAAGATGTTCAGGTCAATAAGTAATTACAGACATTGGGATCTGGCTACTACCCTGGGATTCCCTCTCCTGCTCTGGCAGAATGAGCTGTGGCCAGGATCTCCTCTGTCTGGCAGCAGGCAGGGCTTTGATTATCTGCTGCACTCAAATGGCAGCTGGTCTGTGGCCTCCCAACCACGCTGGGACACATGTCCCTGGAGGAATGCCATCACCTATCTCCACGTGGGTGTGGAGCCACACTGATGGTGCTTAGGAGCTCCTGGGTGAAGTAGGGAAATGCAAGTTCAGAACACCAGCTTGGAGTGGGGTGCATACAAACAGGGTGGCCACAACTGAAGCAGGAAAAGGAAGTGGTCCCCAGCACGTTTGGGGTGGCAGAACTTGGGATTTCGGATTCCCAACACCGTGCAGAGCCCACATTCAGAGCCTGCTGTGGGGGGAAGGGCCTGGATTGCCACTGGTGATGCAGCACCAGTGTGTCCTCCTCTGCTGTGTCCATATGGAGAACCATCTGGTGGGGGATGCAGGCTGTGCCTTCACGCTTCCCGGGAACACGCAGCTGCCGGGCTGCGCGCAGCCATCCCAGGCACAAAAATCAGGAATTATATCAGATACTCCAGAGTTGTCACCAACGATCTGAGCTGATAGGAGACGATGTTCTTCAGCAAACTACTGCTGTCACAAACAGAAAATGAGAATAGATTGGGCTGCATTAGGACTGTGAGAGTAAATCATCTGCGGTTCCTGCGATATTTAGAAATACGAGGATACCCTGAAGGTACCTTTTGCTGATGAGAAGGCTGGAGTGAAAAAGGCATTTGAATAGTGGATAGACAGGAAAGATGTGGTCACTATGATAATTTACACAGTTGTCAGGAGCTGAGCAGCATTTGCAATTAATGGGCACAAATACCTCAGAAAATACTCTCTCACATGTTGGCTGTGGCTGTTTTTGGCCTTTATGTCATGGCTGGAGCAGGGCTGACACCAAACAGGGACCACTCCACTTTCACTGCTGGGCAGGGTCAGTGCAGATCAGACACGTTTGTTCTCCTGTCCTGTGGAAGATGGGCATGGATTACAGCTCAGGGACACAAGGACCTGCCTCCACACATCACTGTCACTGGCTGGCGTTGGGTGCCACAGGAATGCATCATCCTTTTGGAGCCTGAAGCTTGTGCCAGCCAAGCCCTCCCAAAAGGATCAAAGTGGGGGATCCCCAGCACACTAATGGGGAGCTGCCAGGGCAGCTGCAGCCTCTCTGCTCACACCAAACCTCAGGGCAGGAGCTGGAGGCAGCTCAGCAGTGATGGGGTGGCACAGCATGGGCAGTGGGGCAGGAGGGCACAGCCACCAGCCTCTTCTGCCTGGTGCAGGCTGGTGGCAGCCCTGACTTGAGGAAAAAGGGATGTAATGCAAGAGAAGAGTGATTGAAGGATGTTTTGATGTTCCTCTTGCCTGCCATTCATTTCTTTAAAAATCCTGCTGGTTGCATATTTAGATGAAAACCCACTATATTTCTACTGCCGTCCTCCTCAACTGCTCCCAATTTTTTTTTTTCTCCAGAAATACCAATGTCTGCTATTAATTCTGCCTCCTGAGGAACCCCGTTCCTGCACAGTGCTTTTTGTTTGGGGTGCCCACGGGCTGTGTGTGCCCAGGCTTGCACAGGGAGTGCTGGCACTGCCTCTGTTGGGAGTGGGCACAACTCAGGGTGCAGCAGCAGCAGCTGGATGGTGACACTGGGGAGTGGTGCAGTGTAGCCCTGGTTTTCATGTCTGAGGTGTTTTGGTTTTCTAAATTCTTTTCCCAGGGAAAGTTCTGTAAACAGCAGGAATGTTTTTGTAACTGTACCTATGTTATCCATTCCTTCTCACAGGAAGGACTTCTTGATGTCCCTCTGGTGTGACCAATGTGACTGAAAAAGTTTGCCTTTGTTTCACCAGCCAAACTAGTCTGTGTAAAATAGTATAAAAGGTAGATGCATCCCTAAATTAAAGAGTCATTTTTTTAACCTTCTGACCTCTGTCTGTGTCATTGTGGTACAAAACAGCATCAGTGCATACCCAGGTGTGAGGGTCTTCACATGGGGCAGCAGAGTGAGCCCCTGATGGAGCCAGGGCCTTTGGAGGCTCACAGAGGATGCTTTGACTTGGGCTCAGCAGAGGGACCACGGGAGTCTGGGACAAGCATTGCAAATGCTGCTGACAGACTAGCATGAGTCTTGGTCTATATTTATGTTGCCAGGTATTCAGACTACTTCCCAGAGTAATGGACCCTGCCAAAATAATTTATTCCTGATTTCAACAGTGTGCGTGCATCTTTCTGCTTTTATTCACAAATGAAAGTTATGTGGAATGCTGTCTTACAAGAACAGAAATATATTTAGTGATTCAGGTGGTGTTATAAAGCATGAAAATGAAGCTCATGTTGTCAGTCAGTGGTAGGCTAAGGCGTATTTATACCTTTGGTCATAATTTCTTTGCTTTAAAATACGTGGTTCAGGGTTTGAAGTTGCACAGGAAAAGCAATAGCACTTAGAGGAGGAATGTAAGAGATGCTTTAAAGAAAAATTCCGTGTGTGAGCATATATATGTATATATAGCATACACTTTGTAATATCTATTTATGTGTCTATAATGTTTTAAACCAAATATACTGTCAGTACAAAACAGAGCCTTGTGCTTTGCTGAATTTCTTAGGGATTTTCAAAGTCTGAGCATGTCATACAAGTCATGAATTGGCCACAATTATTAAGGCTGAGGTTTTTATTTTAATGGGCTAGACACCCTGCTGAACTGGGCAACACACAGATGCCTCCAGCAGCTCATGGTGCTGCCACAAATTAATAGAAATAGGTTATTTCCATTTTGTAAATGGAGATAAATGATATATTTGGTCCCATCCAGGAAATCTGCAGCAGAGTAGAAAATTAAGCCCCTGTCACTGAGTCCCCTCCAAGGACTGCAGCCACGAGCCTGTCCCACCTCTTGTCTCTATCAAAGGTTCCCAAGTGTTTTTAAGTCCCGAGCTCAGTTTGGCGCAGTTCTATGGTGTGCTTTTATGCCAGTCTTGAAAGCAGTAATTATATAATTGCTTGCAAAATCACCTATAGCGAAAGATTACACAGTTCCTGATGCTGATTGCTACTCCAGTCAGGTCTCCTGGAATGCCTTTCAGAGTGCTGCCTGCCCCCCTGGCCCTAGCCAGGGAGAGCTGATGTGCTCCATGCAGGTCCCCCCTGTTCCAGTCCTTTTCCACACCCAAGAAAAATGTTTTCAATAAGGAAAAGGAGTTTCAGTTTCACCCCTGACTTTTAGGGAAGAAGCACCAGAACTTTCTGTGTTTCTCTCAGCACAGGGGCACTGGTTGGATCTTTGGGATGTTTCTTAAAAACCTGAGGCTGTTTGTATTGGGCAGCAAGGCAAATTGTCCCTCCTTGATCATTGTATACTTCAGAAGGAGCACAGAGATGTTCAGGGCTTTTTGGGGTGCCTTGGCCAGGTGTAAAGGGCTTTTCTGCACCTGAGCACGGCTTCTATTCTGTTTCTGTATCATTTTTTATTTGCTCATCTGTTAAACCTTTTGATTTTCAAAGCACACCTGATCAGCCATCTCACAGTTATTTTAAGCCATTCTGAGAAGTGCTGGGCACCCTCAGAACCTGGCACACTCTGGTGAGTGAGGCTCACTACACGCTGGCCTCATGTAAGTTTGGCCTCCCCTACCTCATTTCTGGTTTCATCCCCGCCTGGGTGAGCCCAGGGACTCACAGAAAAAGAGAAATGCTGTGACTCCCTGGCAAAGGAAGCTCCTGGGGAGGGACTGCTGTGACCAGCTCCCATGGGATGTTTGTCCCTGGTGTGTTTTGAGGTGTGTGAAGCAGCCTGAGCTCTGCTGTGCTCCGGTTCGTGCTGGCACTGCTTGTCCTTTTCCCCAGGAGAAGCACCAGGCACACCTGCCCTTTCAGCAAAGAAAAAAGCCCACGAGCCAAGGTCCATGACTACCCTCCAGCCCAGGAGAACTTCCCTGGCTGGCTATAAATTCTCATTAGGCTGCTGTCACCAAACGATGGGCGGCCCAGGGTTGGCACAGGATAAGTCAGCTGCTGGCCACTCAGTGATGTTCACACTCAGGGTAATTCCTGGCTGCAATGGTGGCTGCTGAGCAGCACACACAGAGCACACAGTATGTGGGGAATTAATTATCTGTGTGCTTCTCTGAGGGAGTTACTCTGCTGCTGCCCTGGGCTCCGCAGCGATAGCGTGCCTTCTCGAAGCAGCAGGGTCAGCCCTGCCTTTCTGCTGCCGAGCTCCAGAGCTGCCAGGATGGGCTTTTGCCTCTGTTGCTGCATTTCTCTCTGCTGAGGAGGCAAAGGCACTTCCCAGCTGCCCCTCTAGAGGCAGGGGTGCTGGGCCAGCAGCAGCCCTGCTCGGGTGAGATCACCCTGCTGTGCTGCTGAGGGGCCTCGACCTGCCCGAGAGCTCTCTGCAGCACAGCAGGGGATTGTTATTTTATTCTTTTCTCCCTACTTGATCTTGTATTTTCACCTTGGGCTGCTGTGCAAATAGGCTGGGAGATGGGCTGTGTGTCGGAGTTGGACTAGAAGCTGGCCAGAGGCCCTTTGCATATGCAGTTGTTTGATGTCTGCTCCCTGTCCTGATCTATTTATAGCTGAGAACTTTCTGCAAATTTGAGATTCGTTTTATGAAAACTTACCCAAACTTTCTTTGAATGCTTCCTTGTCCCTTGCAAGTCCTTGTGGAAAGGTCAAGCTGTACTCATCAATTTATTGATTACACATTTCTCTTTCTATTGATTCTGGTTAAAGACTCTCATGATAGGTACCCTGGATACTAATCCCTGAATGCATCAGAGAGTGCAGGAAAAGAGGAAGAATCTCCTAAAATTGTTTCAAAGTTTGCTGGCTTTTAACATGTCAGCCATGATTTACCCCCATAGAACAGACCTGAAAGCTTGGGGAAAAGATAATTCCTCTGATTTCAGAATATTTGATGTCAGGCATTTAGGGAACAACAAAGATTTAGTGACTGTGTGCAGCTTGAAAGGAGGAAGCGGGCTTTTTATTTTTCCCATTCCAGCTTTGTGAAACAGAATCACTTTTGTACTGAAACACAGAAGGAAAAGTGTAATCCTAGTTGAGACCCATCCACATGTAACTTGGCACAAGTCTTTGTTTCAGTCTCAGCTGCCCCTCACAGCCAGGAGGAGCTGTATTTCTTGTTACTGATGCAAGGCTTTGCATGAAGAAATCTTCATTTCTTTTATTATGGGCCGAGGGATGGCAGATGCATTCGGTTGGATTGTGTGCTGTGCTGTTGCCACAGCTCTGCTGACACTCAGGTTTCACTTTCCTACACCGTGCTCAGTCCAACCCTGTCAGCCTCATTGAGGATTCCTTTCAAGCTGCAGGATGTAACGCGGCAATTAACACCGCTCCTGCAGGAAAAGAGGCACCAGGGGATTGAGCTAATATCCCCTCTGTAGGGGCTTCTTGCAAAGCAGTGGACAGGAGCAGAGGAGAAGGAGAAAGCCCCAACCAGAGTGTGCAGCTGAACAGGCTCCGAGGGCTCGGCCTGGCAGGGGAAGGAGAACTCCGGGCAGGGAGCCAGGCCAAGCAGGGTGATCGTGTCAGGGGGTGAGGGAGAAGTTCATCTCCACTGCACAGAGCAGATAATTGGGCAAGAACCTGTGGCTGATGATGCCTGAGCACAAGAGGATGGCTCCCAGTGGTGCAGCTGTCAGAGTTCTGCTGTGCCCCACATAGCACAGGCTAGCACAGCGCAGCACACGGAGCTGCTGGCCTGAGGAGGAGGAGGGAGCTGGCCCAGGTGAGGCTGCTCCTGCCACCTGCAGTGGTTCAGGTGGTGGGGACAGCAAGCACAGTGATGGCAGTGATGGCTGTCCAGCTGCCAACAAAGGAAACAGCTGCCAACCAGTCACAAACCCAACCAAACCACCCTAACGCTGCTCATCAGTTTGCTGGCAATAAAGGTGATAATTGAAGATGTTTTTGGTGTTGCCAGTAGGAGAATTTAATGTGCAAAGGCCTTGTGCCACACAAGACACCAAAACCTTGAAGGTTACAAGCAGAGAGAGCACAAGGAGCTTCCAGAGGGTGCTGGTGAGCAGCTGCCTGGATCAGAGAGGTGCCAGCTCCAGCACAGCCCCTCGCAGCCACCGCTCCCTATCCACTCAGCTGTGCTCAGAGGCAGAGCAGCCCTGCAAAGACAACATTGATCCAAAATTTAAATCCAATGTAGTAACTTAAGCATTTTAAAATGCCTGTGAATCAATGGAAATGATTGAAGTCAAAATCCGGATGGCCACATAGCTGTATCATATAATACCGGCCAGAGGTTGGCTTTTTCTGAGCAAGGGTATCTTCTAACACAGACTTAATCTTCAAAGAATTTTAAATGCTGCAAAATACTCGCTCTAGCAAAAGTCTTTAATATGAGCCTTTTCTCTGCCCCCTTAGTAATCGTCAGTGCTGTCACTGGGATTGTGATCTAATGCTTTATGGATGTTTTTCTGCTTCATGCTTCCTAACACTCTGGGAGTGAGTCATGTGCGCTGGCGAGCCCGGCACCGGGAGCGGATCTGATTGGAAAATGCACGGAGATTGTCTGAGAAAACACTCAGGCTCTCCCAGGATCTCTGCTGCAGCCCGTCGTGGCAGTCCTTGCTGGATAAGCCAGGAGATACTAAATGTGATGGGTATTTAGGATTTGTTTTCAGAGCATAATCCTACTAATACTTTCCTCTCCATTTGTCTGATCGATGCAAACGTCACTGGAGCAGGCTGGTCAAAGCCTGCAGGATTATTGGGTGGAAGTCATTGCCTCTGATCACACCCAGGGACTTGGAGAGACAGGGAGCAAGATATCAGGATTTCACACCGTACCTCTAAGGCCCTTGCACTCAATGAAGCTGTGAATAAATAGGATTTTCTCGAGGTACTGGGCTTTATGCAGGGGCTGTCATGCAAGTCCTGTCTTTTGAAGGCTTGACTAAACCCATGCCCACATGTACCTAGGGAATCTTCCCTTTTATGTTTCTGTTTGATATAAAAAGGCCTTCCACCCCTTGGACGTCAGTGACCAAGAGCACTTGGGGCATTTGGGGGCCTGCTGGACTTTAACTTAACTCTGCAGCTTGGGAAAAAGGGCTTTGTTCAGTCCCTGTTGAATCAGCTGCAAATCATTTCCAGACAGCGATGTCTCCTACTTCTTGTATTGTGGGAAACAGGAAAGAATTGTCCCCTTTGTTTTTCCTACGTGACATTCCTGGTTTTATAGCCTCCTTAGGTATCTCTTTCCCAGGGGTAGGGAATCCCAGCCCAGGTAGTGGCTTCTTGGATGGGAGCCCTTTCACAGCTATGCCCACATCTGCACTCTTTATTTATTGTTTCCAGCTGAACACGTTCAGAAGCTGCAGACCAAAGCTGAGCATTTCCCATTTCAAACAGAAATATGCTGGGCAAATAACCTTCTCCACTGAAAGCACTGGCCATTTATTCCCTTTCTTAGCTTTGTTTCTATGGAACAATTGTTATTTCAGAGGAAGTTTTTGCACCATGGCTCCCTAGTTTCTTTAAAGCCCCTTGGTGCCAGCAGCACTCTGAGGACTCCCATGGGTTACCTCAGCTGCATCCCCCTGATCCCCACACCAGGGGGAAATAATCTGGTTTTGATGCTCCCCACAGGTACCTGCCAGGACAGACCAGCTGGCATCAGTGCCTATGCCTCAGTCTTTGCCCCACATCCCGAATTTCTGGTTTTACAGGGGCTCTACAAGGTCAAGGAGCCAAGCATGAGGCGCTCAGCAATTCTGGTGGTGAGGATTCTGTGTGCACATGGCTGTACATAAAGATTATTTCCACCTTTAGATTGGAATAAGAATTGCACACGAGCCATTTGGGACTACCCCATCTATAGATTTTATTGAGCTAGAACCCTGTCTTCTGAAAAATCCCCGTTGTAAGGTTTTGATTGCGTCTCAGAAGCTGCTGGAGGAATTGTATTTTAATGTGGTTTATTTTCCTCTCACGGCCCTCAGGAGGCACACACCCACATGAGGCTATTCTAAATGATGGTGTCATTACATTTGAACCCTTAGTAAAAGGGTGGTTTTCGGCAATTGAATTCATATGTTTAATTTGGAATTTTTGTTTTGTTGCTGTATACAAATTAATGTCTCTGCCGGTACAAACACAGCTTTCTAGTAAGCCTGGAGGTGCTGAAATGAAAATTAGAGCTGTGCAAAGGTTTTTGGTTTTTTTTTTTTCCTTTTCTTTTTTTTTTTTTTAATGAGGTCTATAAGGCATGGGCTTGAGTTTGCTGCAACCTGAAAGCTGAGTCCAGAATCACAGCAAAACCTGAATTAAGCACATTTCCCAGGCCCTGGCAGTTGGGATCCTTGTGAGAGTTGCATGACCTGGGTGAGAGGAGCCAGCTCTTGGTGACAGCTGCCAACAGCCCTTGCCCTTGCTGTGCAGTCACAGGGGATGGTGGAATTTGGCACAGGGGTTTGGAAAAGTCCAGGTGAATTTGTGGTGGTTCTTGGGTCCTTTTGCACATACCAGGGGTGCCTGGTTTGGGGTACAGAATCACAGAGTGGTTTGGAAGGCACTTGAGTGTTTGACCACTTCAAACCCCCCCTGCCCTGGGCAGGGACACCTTCCACTATCCCAGGCTGCTCAGAGCATCCAGCCCAGCATGGAGCATCTCCAAGGATGGGGCATCCACAGCTTCTCTGAGCAACCTGTGCTACTGCCTCACCATCCTCACAGTGAAGATTTTACCCCTAATTAATTAAGAATCTGATGCTTTAACTTAACCTCTCTCACTCTGAAGCCATTCCCCCTTGTCCTGTCACTCCATGCCCTTGTCCCAAGCCCCTCTCCATCTCTCCTAGAGCTCCTTCAGGCATTGGAAGGGGCTCTGAAATCTCCCCAGAGCCTTCTCCTCTCCAGGCTGAGCANATCCAGCCCAGCATGGAGCATCTCCAAGGATGGGGCATCCACAGCTTCTCTGAGCAACCTGTGCTACTGCCTCACCATCCTCACAGTGAAGATTTTACCCCTAATTAATTAAGAATCTGATGCTTTAACTTAACCTCTCTCACTCTGAAGCCATTCCCCCTTGTCCTGTCACTCCATGCCCTTGTCCCAAGCCCCTCTCCATCTCTCCTAGAGCTCCTTCAGGCATTGGAAGGGGCTCTGAAATCTCCCCAGAGCCTTCTCCTCTCCAGGCTGAGCAGCCCCAGCTCTCTCAGCCTGGATCCAGAGAGGCTGAGCCTTCTGAGCATCTTTGTGTCTTCTCTGGACTCATTCCAACAGGTCCATGTCCTTCCTGTGCTGGGGACATTCTGTCTGGGACACCAAGGACTGACCATGTCCTCTGACCTGAAGAAAGCCATCAAAATGCCACTTTGATCAGAATCAACACTTTCTTCCAGGCATGGGATTTTGCCCCCTGTGCTCCATCACAGCAGGGCAGGAGCAGTACAGATCCTGATCCTGCTCCTTGTATTAAGTCATGGCTTGGAAAAGGAGCAAGTCCTGCTTTACTTCACACATCTGGGTTATGAGATATCCATGTCTTGAATTATAATGTTTTAATACAGACACATAAAACTTCCTGCCTTAAGACACAAAATGATCTGTAACTATTAGGGATTACAGTTGAATGTTCCTGTTGGGGGAGTTTGAATCCTAAGGCTGCTCAGGGGATTTTAATACTCTTGTCTGGAACAGCTGGTGCCAGTGGAAGTGTGCTGAATGAGACAGGCAATGGGCCTTGTCTTATCTCTCATTCCTCTTTTCATATATTTTTATTTCCATCTCTGAGAGATGTGCCTGTGTTTCAAGATATGAGCAGAGAGCAGCAACGTGGATTATCAGTGGAAAGACTGAACAGGGAGGCAGGAGAGCCCAGGGAAGTAGGAATGCAGCAGGGAGACAGAGCAGAACTAGAGACCAAGAGATGGCAGAAAAAAAAAAAAGTGATTTTTTTGGTAGGCCCTGAGTGATGGAAGAAAGGGAATTGAGTGGTGGAAAGGCAGCGGGACAAAGCCTCCAAAGGGAGACCAAAAAATGGGGACAGGTGAAAACCAAGAAGGGAAGGAGTTTGTATTAGACAAGAAACAGGCAAGGGCTGGACAGGAGGAGAAACCAGCAGGAAACATCTGAGGGAGATGCACCTTCCCTGCATTGCACTGGGAAATTGCCAGGGGGAAGGAGCAATTTCCCTGTTACTCCTGCAGCATCAACCACAGATCCCATATGGTGGAGCAGGATCACGGTGTACAGGCTTTACAAAAAGTTTATCTCCACCTTATAAAACTTTTCATTTAAGAGACAAGACAAAGAGAAATGCAGACACTGAGATTGAAAAATAGAAGATAATGAGACCACAGTCTGGACATGCAAGACATGATTTTAAAAGCTGTTTGCAACACTTGAACAGTCTAAGTGATGTCTGTGTTTTTATAGCACAAGCTGGCATCTTAAGGAATGTTTGAGGAGAAGAACAAGGTGAATGTTTACAGAGACTCTGTGTTACCCTGAAGGGTAAGAAGAGGGGGTAAGAAAAGGTTTCTCAGGGAATTGAATAGCAGAGGTTTGCACCATCAGGCTAAAATGCTGAGTGTAAGTTGAGTGATGGTTAGTCATGGGGAGGATGCATGGATGCAGACCCTGTTTGGTGCCACAGGGAAAGCTCTACCAAGTGGTGATGTGCTCAGGAAAGGTGCTGATTTTGGCAGCAATATTCACCGTGAGCTTTAATGCCTTAGGATCCTGGAGGATGTCATGTTAATGGAGGTCTGAGATAATGAGAGTGCAGACAACAGCTCTGGTGATGTAGATGAATACAGAATGCAAGGGAACAAGATGCAGAACTTTTAAAAATTCAGACAAGCTCTGGATGCAAGGCTGTGAGGGCTCCAAGGGGAAGCTGTGTCTGAGTAAGCTGTCCTAATGACCAGCAGCACAGTGATGGTCTGAGGAGAAGGGAATGACCACATGAGGGCAAGGAATGTCCTTGCTTTGAGGAGAGAAACTGGAACCACTGTCTGTGGAAGAAAATGAGGACAGCAGACAATGGAAAGAATAAGTTATCTGCCTGTGTGTGAGAAACATTCTTTTAGCACAGAAAAAGATTCACCCAGGGCAAGAGAAGAAATAACTCTAATCACCACCCACCTGCTCCTCTCAGGCATCTTTGCTAATGCCTCACTTCAGCGTGGTGCTTCACCAGCTGAGGCAGAGCGAGATGAAGAATTGCAGTGCACAGCTCCTCCATTTACCCTTCTTTCATCCTCCAGAAACCTCTCCAGCATCCAAGAGGAGGAATATTGCAGGGTTATTGTTCATCCGTGGATGCAGAGTGCAAGTGTGCAGTGCAGTTCACAGCTGCTGAGACAACCTGTGCTTATCCCCAGCTGGGCAAACATCTGCTTAGGTGCTCGAAGAAGATGATCCTGTTGGTCATTTATGTTTATCCTTTGTGTCCCAGGATACTGTGGGGGAAGAGAAGAGAATCCTAAGGCATTAATTGTGACCATCAAGACCACAGCACTGGATTTTATTCAGCATCTGCATCCCCATTTTGGCAGCCAAAAGTCCATACTGATCCCTAAGGCACTTGCAGTGCCTGTCCTTGTACTGTGGGCTCGCAATGACTTTCAAGGGAGCTGTTCAGCAGTGCCCTTTTTGGGGCTGGGAAATGGTTAATAGAAGGCTGGATAATGGTTAATAGAGGGCTGGGAAATGGTTAATATCTCCTGTATTTCTCTGCATGCTTCCCACAGTGCTCTACTTTCTGCAGTGCCATCCATCACAGTGTGAGAGGTGCTCAGTGATCACCCACGCCAGCCAGGGCACCGCTGTGATGCCACAGCCTGCCTCAGCCTGTGCCTTGCCATCCTCCTCACACCCATCCCCTGGGCTGCTCGGGGGAAAAGACATCTCAGCCTGCCTCAGGAGCACCATTAAGGCAGAAAACAAGCTGGCAGATATCAGTTTTTTGAGCCATTCTTATCTGATTTATTGTGAAAGTCACCTCTTTTGATTTAGGTGGTGCTGATAGTGAATGAGAAAACATGTGTTTCTAAAACAATGGCAATGAAAACATTTCTTGTCAGGGGCTGTAGTTTATTGTCTTACTGCTTGAAAAGTAAAATATCCAGCAGGGAAGACACTGTGTCATCATAAAGCAAATGTGGATTATACAATACGACAATAACTTCACGGGTAATGCCCAGAGCTGCTTCTGAGCTCGAGTTATGTCGAGTGGTTTGTGCTCAGCAATGCTGCAACCCCCCTCCATCACCCAGAGGTCTTCCAGGACTGGGTTTCTACAGCTGAAAACGTGACACATCTGGCTGTGGCTCTGGTTCTTCATTTCATATTGGCTCTTGACCTGGGCTTTTCTCCAGGGAATGGTCCCCAAGGGTTGTGTTCAGCACCTCCTTGCTCTCCTGTGTTGGGTGGCCCTCAAAAAAACCCCCATGTGCTCTGAGACACATCTTGGGGTGTCTGAGCAGAAAAGCCTCTTCAGAATCAGCATTTGGGTTATGTTCAGTGTCTGAGACCAGGATCACTTTGGCTTCACTCCTCAGAAGGAGCCTCTGGTCTCAGTGCAGGCACTTGGCAGCTCATCCTGCATTTCTCTGCCCCTCTCATTTTCCTGCCTGGGCTCCTCTCCCTGATTCTGTTTGACAATGTTTTCTTTCCCCATTTGGCAAGTCATCTCACCTCTAAGCCTTATCATATTTAAATGTTTAAACGCTCTCAGACCTTAATTAAGAGCAGTAGCAGCAGCAGTATCTGTAGCTGTAGGAATGGCAGTGATTTTTCCTGTCTTAAATTTTAATGGCTTTTGTACCAGGCTTTCCAGAAAGGGTGATTAATGGCACCCAGAGAGGCTGAGGTAAATGTTTCTCCGTGCTGATTTTTGCCCTTTCTATTCACAGCCCCCTTTCTTGACATGAAAAACTAAAAAGCCCATTTAGAAATAAATCTGTGATTATATTTTTTCTGGGGTTCAGTAGGTGCTTAATACAGTACTTAATATATGTGTTGAATAGGAGCTGATCTCTTAAAGACCCAGCTCTTGGTGGTCTCCATGCCAACTCAGCTTTGCTTTGTGCAGTAATTACTAATATTGTTGGTAGTCTCCAAGGATTTGGTGGTTTTTGGAGACTAAGCCTCCCTAGGCTAACCTTTGTTTTTTCCACCTTTTGTACCAGGCTGAAAGGAATATATGGACTTTTCATTTGATAGAAACATCCGTGCCTGAAGTTTTAATACTTTGAGTTTGTCAAATGGGTCATTGAGTCACAAGATGTGAAACATCTGTTTGCATTTGCAGTGGAGCACCTGAGAGAGTTTTAAGACCAAAATTAAAAAAAAAAAAAAAAAAAAAAAAAAAAAAAAAAAAAAAAAAANAAACCCCAAACCCAAGGGATGTGGAAACCCTCAGGTCAAGTGGCAGCATCATGATTATTCTTTTGGACAGAAAATATTTATTGTGGCTTGTAGCCGTGTCCACCGTGCGGTTAATTAGCAAAGCAGGTATTGTCACAGCGGAAGAAACCGAATGCAATTCATAGCAAATCCTCCGAGATAAGCAGCAGACACAAAGGTGATTAAGCTGTCAATAAAGGAAAAGCCCAGAGCAGGGGGAAAAGCAGGTGGATTTCAGAACAAGCCCACAAACTCAACCCGTGCCGCTAAGCAGGGAAGCGTTTACATCGATAAAATTTGTACTCCCGCAACACCTCCGAGCTTCAGCCACCAACCAAGATCCCACGCCACGCTGCTCCCGAGCAAGGAATGCCTCTGCATCCGAGACCTTATGATTTAAACATGAGCCAGGAGACGGGAGATGGGCAGGAGCGGACAGAGCAGCGTGTCGGCGGTGCGGGCTGGCCCAGCACGACCACAACCTGCCTGCTGTCATTTGCTCGTCTTGTAAGCAAAGGCATTGGCATTTTGACAGCGCAGACACGGTGCAGAGATCTTCCCCAGACGTTAATTAAGCGTCAGAGAGCCGCAGCAGGATTATTGCAATCTCGTTTTGCAATCGGGAGAGCCGAGATGGCTTTGCTGTGCTGGGTTGGGTAGCCCAAGGCTACCGGGGCTGAACCTTGCCATCCTCTCTGGCATTCCCATGCTTGCTTCTCCCAGCTGACTGCACAAGGAGATGGTTATAGGAGGTATTTACTTGTGTTTCAAAGCATGTGAACAAAGGCAGCAGCAAAAGCAAAACTTTGGATGACAGAGGGAAGAGAAATTATAAGGCATTTTTAGAATTACTGAATTGCCATCCTCAGTTGGAAAGAGCTCAGATCTAAGCTCCCAGGTTATTTTTTTTTAGCTATGTAGGAGCATCTCTGCTTCCTGTTAGCTTGGCACAGTCTAAGATTAGCATGTGAGTGCCTCTGGCTTACAGAGCCTGGCTGTACACATGCCTTCTCTCTAGATCATCAGAGCACTAGCTCCAGGTTTGGACAGGTTATTTCAGATTATTGGGACATTCGTGTGGTGATGGACCCCTGCAAAACCAGAACTCTGCCTCGTGGTGTTTCCCTACCTAATGAGAGTATGTAATACGAAATCTACAATACTTTAAACATCTGTTTCTAGGCTGTATCTAGTAAAGACAATAAGCTTAGATGATTTTTATTTTGTCTTTCTTGAAATGTGTTTCCTATGGCTTACGACCACAATTCATTTCTAAGCGATTTTCCCAGCCAATTTCCATTTATCATTTAAATAATCTAGGAACAAAGATGAGGTATTCTGCAAGAAGGTGTATGGCTCTGTAATCATTCTACCTTCATATCCCCTTTGGGGGAATTATTAGAGATGAAATGACCTTCCTGGCTATCAAGCATTGCCAGTGTAACATGGATGGATAATATGACACCCCTGACACAGAGCCAAAGGCAGGTCGAGCTGTTCATGCTGTACCCAGACCTGAAAATGACAGAAACTTGATTAAAATAAATGTGAGAAAGAAGCCTGAGAGTGATGGGAGCCCTCTGCTAGCTTGCATGAGAGTGGGGAATCTCACTGTGATGTATGGCCTTTACTGTACTTTTCATTTGGGCCATGATGAGGGAAATTTACCATTTTACTGTCCTCTCCAGGGACCTTTTTCTGTTCTCTTCATGCTCTTTAGGAGAAAACCATTCCTAGTGCCTGGAAAAAGTTGGTCACTGGCATCCTATACAACAGCATTTGACATCTACAAAGCTCAGTTTCCCCATTTGTGGGATGATGAGTACTGTACATCTTTTATACGAGCTGTTAAGAGCTTGGGTTGGTGAACTTGTAGCATGCTCCATCACACAAAACTACATGGAAAAAAAAAATCAATATTCTATATTAGTGCCACTATTTATTTTTCCTCCAGAGACTTCTAGAGCAGTCAACAAGATACTTTAGCACTTATTTGCTCAACTTTTGGGCTGAGAAACTTACATAAGATTTTTGCTTTTTATACTCCCAGGAGCTCTTATCACACTTCTTGGGTAGGCAGCCATCTGTGGCATGTAACACTGCAGAACAGTGTCTAACAGAACTGAAATTGCAGACAAAAGTCTGGAAGAGACTTTCATGCAGACCCTCAAACTTGAATTTGGCCAAGGGAAATTATATTTGTTAGTCCTATCAAGATTTTTGCTGTTACGGAGCATATGATGAGATATCTGAAGCAATGTGGAAGCCTTAATGATCCCACTGAAAGCTTCCTTAGAGAGTAATTTAGAGTGTTGATAAATGTGGATATGGCTGAGGGGTCACAGCTGAACTCCAAAGGTGAAGAACTCTGGCTTTTTCCAGGGCTGGTGGGACTGCCCATTTATTCCCATTCTTTAAGAGCAGTGCTCTATTTAACACAAGGGTTTGCAGAGGGAATATCCCAAGGAGCTGTTTGTTGTAGATACCGTCTTCCTTTAAATAAGAAACACTGACCCTGGACTTTCAGGAGTGGAAAAAAAGCAGAAGAGATGCCCAAGAATGCTTTTGCTGAGATGCAGGAGAGCAGGGCCAGAGGCACAGGAGCGCTGCAGCCCATGGGTGTGAAGCTGATATTTCTGAGTCTGAAAGGTTCTCAGCCTGTCAGTGGCTGATTTTTCATCCCAAGGGAAGATTTCGTGGGAGAATTTTCTTTCAAGGACAATTTCTGTAAATAACTCATAACATTTCTAGGTAAACAATATTTTTCTCATAACAACCCCTCTGCCAGGTGTTGTTTCTGTTACTTAACCAATGGAGAGGGGTGTCAATTTTAAGGAGCAATAATGTGCCTTTTTAGCACAGCATGTTAAAAAAGGCTGGATGAATTGTGAATAAAGCCTTCTGATGTTCTTCTGCCTTTGAACTGGAGTCAAGTATCTTTATTTTGTGTCCAACAATGACACATGGGTCTGAGGGGAGGTGAGTGCTTCCACTCATCACCTCCTGATGCCATTGGGATGCACTTGCTGCTCAGTGCCCTGCTGATGGGGCAGAGAGGTTCTGAAGTCCTCTAACTTCATTTTCTGGTTCATCCCCAGGAATAGTTGTGCAAAGAGCATGATTTATCATGACTGTTGTGGTGATCTACCTTGATTTAGTGGTGAAATTACAATGATGGATCGTACTTAATTATGATCATTAAAAGACATCAAAAATGTAATCGGCTGTTCATCATACACCTTATAAAGGAAAAAGAGAAAAAAAAAAAACCTCAGGATTTTAAAGACTGGGACTCTTAGGTGTTGATAAAATTAGAATATGTTTTATTCATGCTGTGACACAGCGTTCTTCCTTCACTGATCTCCTTGTCCAGGCATTTAACTTCAGGGGCATTGGGGTAGGATTTGAATGAGACTTTAATGAAGTATAAGCAACCATGTGTCCTGGTTTTTCCCCAGGCACTGTGGGGTGCAGGTCGTGCCCCACGTTAACGAAATCCACCGGGCTCCATCCACGGGGAGAGCCTGTGCAGCAGCACAAGCTGCAGATCAGCACCTTGGTACGAGCTGTTTGGATTCTGGAAAGGCAGATTTGCCCCTATTTGACCTTGATTAAAGTCTAGCACAGTTTAATGAGGCAACATAAAATGCAAGTCAAATGCTCCATGGGGAAAATCTTGTCAGACATAAGGAACAATTGGGATCAAGTCAGTCAGGGCTTCCCTGGGCTTTTAATGACCTGTTAGATTCAGCTTTACCGAGGGTTTTACAAAAAAAAAAAAAAAAAAAAAAAAAAAAAAAAAAGTGATAATGACTGAAGGGAGCATCGTTAGTATTGGAGTGAAATGGCTAATGGCTCCAGATTGCTCACAGGTGTCAGAGAAGAAAAGTTTCTCCCTAGGCAGCAGGGCTCTGTGATCCCCCCAGGGCTGCTCCTGGCAGGGCAGGAGGGCCCACCAAGGTTAATGGAGATGGGACCCCCTTTGTGCCTGGAGCCCCTGGAATGTGAGCAGAGGACAGGGAGAGGGGAGAGCTCAGCGCTGGCATCTCCTCCCTGGTGCCAAACCCGCTGAGGGGAGTTTGGCAAGATCCAGGAGGAACCATATGGCTGAAGGCAGGGACTGGAACGTTTGATAAATATTACTATTAGAGTGTGTTATTAGCACAGTTCAGTGCCATAACAGGAAAGGAAAGGTGCTTTGATCGTGGCCTGAGCTATCTGACCAGCAAACCTTTTTGTTGGACACTTCTGCCCAGCAGAAGTACAGGAGTCCATCCAGGGAGCTGAACACAGACATATCTGTCTGTGACGGTAATTAATGTTGGCACCATTTACCACATTTCCTTTGCATCCTCAGAGTCTAGCTATGAGCAAATCAAAGCAGGATACATTTTCCAAGAGGTTTGCTTTGATTGAAAAGAGAATTCAGGGAAGTCCAGTGGCCTCTATTATACAGCACTCCAACTCAGATGATTGCTTATCCTATTTGGCTCTAAAACCTGTAACACATTATCATGCCCCAGTTAACAGATGGCAAACTGAAGACCAGAGAAGATGTGCCCAAGGTCGTACAAGGTTGGGAGACTCAGAGGGTATGGAAAACATCTGGCAATTGCACGTGGTAGTGAAATGATGCCACAGAGAATGTCTGCCAGTGGTCAGCAGGAGAAGCAGAGAGGGTCATTGTGAGGTCTTTGTGCTGATGGAGGTGCTGGCTCTGGGTACCAGGGGCTGAAGAACAGACACAGGTCAGACACAGAGGGACACCAGAGGCTCACTCCTCCAGGCTGGGGCTGTGTCTGACCCTTCCAGCTGGGCTGTGGGGACACTTGGCCCCAGAGCTGACCCCAGGTGCACAGGGAGGAGCAGCCACTCGTCCTCTCTCCCCAGACAGGTCTGGGTGGGAGCTGAGGTGGGGCACTCACGAGGAAGATGAGGTGGAGGAAGGACTACCAGGGGTGTGGTGGGCACAACTCAGATTGCTCCTTTCTAGAGCTGAGAGGGGCTCTAATCTTCTCACTGAAGCAATCCAAGTCTCAGCCAGTGGCTGTACAACAGGATTTTGACCTTTTCGTTCAGAAAATCTCCACTTCTTGCCAAAAGGGCAAATTCTTACAAGTATGTTCCCAATCTCTCCTGTGGTTCCGGAATGCACGTAAACTCACTTTTCATTCTAAGCAAAGTGTTTTCACAGAGACAATTGAAAGAAATTAAGAATGGCACATCATGATCATTTATATCATGTGTATCTCAGAAAGTTCATCAATTCATACTACATTAGGGAATATGTAAACTAAATGTGCACTCATTTGGCATAGTCCTCAGAGCAATTATTCTTCAGTTGATTTAGTACACTTGATAAAAATAAAGGTTAAGGAGGATGTTAATTTGGGATTTATTTTTTTTTTTTTGCTGGATTTTATAATGTATTAGAATGCAGATTAATTCCAGACTTTATAATACTGCATCCAATTCGCTATCATATAAAAATAACTTGCATAAATCAGGGAAGCGGGCCTGATCCTTGTGCTTGAACACTCACAGGGAATTTTGACATTGACTTCTATAGGAGCAGGCCCAATGTCAAAACCTAGATATAACATGAATCCGTGCCAGACACGTTAGAGCTCTGCTAGGAACATCCTCATTGGAGCATAATAATATGTGAGAGAGAGACACACACTGTGAGCACTCCTGGGGTTGGGGGCCCTGGGCAAAATGTTGGTGGCAGAACTAATTCTAGTCTGAGGAAATTAGAAAGCCAGTGTCGTGAAATGTTGTTGCTTCCAAATCTCAGCCCATCAGAGTACCCAAGACCTACATTTTTCTGTCCAATTTTGGGGGTGGGGGAGTGTTGGCAGGACATCCTCTGGAGACAGTGAAAAGAGATGAAACTACTGCAAAATTTTTTTTTTTTTTCTTCGAGTTCAAGAGAGAGGAGTGAAAAACCTGCCAGAGCTGCCCTAAAATTGCTAATGAAAGAGAGTGAGAGAGGCATTTGCTTCAATATGCTCAGCCAAAATGGGATTTTCAAAGGAGTCTGGATAAAGACATCAGACACAAAGAAATCAGTACCTAATAAAAGAACTTACCTGAGTCAATCCTGCTGATTGGCTTCAATAGCAGACATGTGGGTGTTGAAGCAGAATTCACTGCAGAAGTTTAAAAAAAAAAAAGAGAGAATGAAGAGGAAAAAGAAAAATAACATGCAAGTAGTAGGCAATGCTAATAACACGAGTAGGAAAGGGTCCTGCCTCTGCAGGGTTGAGAGACTGCTTCACAGCAGCTGGGAGGAGTGGTGGTAGTCTTCTCCCTCAGGAGTAAATCAAACCTCTATCCTGATGTGGATCTGGGGGCAGAGGAAGTGAAGGAAAGCTCCCCAGAAGAAAAATAGGACTATAGAAGTATTGAATAAGAATTACATGGGAGTTATACACGGGAGATTTCACTGTAGAAAAAGGGGGTTACGTACATAAACCCATGGCTTAGTTCAGAAAACTCTGATCCATGACCCTCTGACTGAGAGATGGGATGTCTTCATTCCATTTTCACTGCCACTCCCTGTCACTGGTGCTGTGGGAACCTAGAGCTGCCTCAACCCATCACAGCCACGGGAAAAGGCTTTTTTTTCATTATCCTTTGCCTCCTGTACACTGACCCCACACCCCTGGTGCCTTTGGGGTTTGCATCCTCCCTGGCAAATCCCAACAGCATCCACAGAGTGCCAGGGGCAGTCAGGAGCCCGCAGGCAGGGAGTGAGGGGTGCTTGCCATCCTTTCCCCATTCCTTGGCATTGCCAGCCCTGAGAAACCTGCTCCCAAGGGAGCTCTGCAGAGGGATGGGAAGTCAGCTCTCCATTTCATCCTTCCTGCCCCTCCCAGGCGGGCCCGGATTCTTGCGGACACGCACACACACAAGCAGGGAAGGTTTTATTTTGCTACTTTCACATTGGCTCTGTTTGGATTTGTGTGTGTGTGTGTAGGAGACAGCTGGATTCATGAGGCATGCCAAGTTTCAGCCATCCTCGGTCCAAATCCTGTTTGGACCATGTGCATCCAATTCTCCTCCCTCCCCCGGGTCTGGAGGCGCTGGAGCCTCGCCTTGGCTGGGGAAATGGGTGCTGCAATTGGGCACAGATCCTCTTCTGCCCTTCTCACAGGGATGGCAGGATTTATTTCCATCCTTTGCACATCCTTGGGTGGTTTTTGGTAGCACTCTCCAAGTGCAGGCCTGAGGGGTTACAGTGAGGGTGGTTGGGAGCTCTCGTCTGCACAGGGGCTTTCCCTCACATTATCAGGCAGCACAGGCAGGCCCATGGTGCCTCACTTCCATTAAGCTCATTTTTTTGGACCAATGAGTAAAACTACACATTTCTACATTTTTTGGAATAAGAGAAGCGTGCTGAGCTGGAGTTCTCGAGATGCCAAATGTGATTTCACAGCCACTATCCAGATAAAATTGCCCTTTAACATCATCCAAGAAGTTCTGATACACAAAAATTATTCTGCCGTACATAAAACGGCCCAAGTAATTTGGATGAGTTATTTAATAAACTTTGCCTTGCTGTAATCCACTAACAATTTATGATGTTCTTGAATTTCCTCATAATTCAGTTATTTCTTGCTAGATAAGTTGGACGAATAAGTTGTGGCCTGTTGACTGCATGTAAGTGATTAATTAATTGCATATTTCTGGATGCTGGAGTTTAAGTGCATTGGTCAGTCTAATTGGATCAGGAGACCACATGGTGTACTTATGTTCTCAAGCTGGATGGATGCTTCTCCTTGAAAGAATCCTCCAAGAATAAAAATTCCTGATCAAGCATTTAAAGCAGGCATCCAGGCTGAAATGCCAGGATGCAGGCAACCACAAACTCAATCAATTACGTGAGTGCTATTGGCATCCCGGAAAGCGAACTGCTGCATTGTGCAAGCCTTTTTCCAAAAGAGAATTCCAGCTCCAGAAAATATTCATAGAAGTATTACCTAATAATCACTTTGCCAAGCTCACTCCTGCCAGCAAGTTCAGTTGTTAAAACACATGTAAAGTACAAGCTCAACTGAAGCAAATTTCTATGAAAATTATGTACAGCACATGCTTTCATCCGCTCTTCTGAGCTCTCACAGTGCTGATATTAAAAGGATCAGCAACATCTCTCTTTGCACCATGTTTATTGCAGTTTTATGTAACCTGAATGCCGTGTACATCCTGGCACTGTCATTAATTTTAAGCTAGGTCAAATTCAAACATATTAGATAATAAGCATTTTTAGTCCCCAAATGTGTGCGTTAATTAATTTTATTTCATTCAGAGTAATTGTCCTTATAGCTCTGTGCTCATTAAAGGAAGAGGCTGAGAATCCTCCTTTGTGCAAGGCTTAATTTGGGTGGAAATCACAGAAGCTGCCTTACAACTTCTCTGTCAATGTTGATGAGTTCTGACTTGCAGGCAGCCCCCCTCCTCCCCACCACTCTTACTGACTCAGGAGTCATTTCCAATTCCTCAGTGTAAGCACACATCACTCTAAGGACACAGAAATTACATCCAAAGCAGTAGGAAGAGCCAGGAAGACCTAGTTTTGTGTATTTTCCTTTTGAAAGGCCTGAGCACGTTGTACTGAATGGAAATCCCTACAATGAAGCAGTTGCTGGAGGGCCACCTCCCCATGTCCTCATTGCCCAGTTAACCTGTCCAGGGGCAATCTGTCCTTCCAGGGGGCACTCAGGGCCTCTTACAGTGCCCCATGCAGGAGGTTTTTGAAGGGAACTGACAGCACAAACTGTAGTTTATAAGCAGCTCATGGGTGATCAGGTAGACTTGCTGAGGTTGGTGCAGATTTTTTTTTTTTTTTTTTAAATTTGGTTTGGTTTGGTTTTGGTTTTGGTTTGGTTTTATTTTGCTATCTTGTGTTTATTAGCAGGGCTTGTGTGGCCCAGACTTGTTTTTTCTCAATGTCAACCACTTGAGCCTTGAGACCACTGCTGCAGTTGCTGCTCATTAAAAACCTATTTGTCATTTATTAGGAATTTACAAAGGAACCCTGCACAGGCCAGTCTCTCCTCCAGCACTGGTGCTGCTGGATATCTTTGAGTCCCCTTGCATTTCTCACTCATTTTCACTGTGAGAGAAGGGCTCTTTAGGGGTTTTGATGTGGAGCCAGTATTTGAGCTGTTGGATTTAGAGGAGGTGTGGCTCCAGCTCCTCTCTCACAGATCACAGCAGAGGATGAAGATGCTCAGCACCTGCTGGGTTGGAGAATATTCCCTGGTGAAAGGCTGCTCTCAGCTTCTGCCTCCCGTCCCCCCAATTTTCATTTGCAGTTGACATCTTTCCTGACTCAACCAGACATGTAATACTGAATAACACATTTTAGCTCTGAGTTAGCTACTTGAGGTGTGTCTAAAAAATGTATGAAGCACCAGCCTGGGCCATGGCTTCTTTGGTGAACTTCTGAAGATGTGATCGGGGAGGAGGCATTTGTGGAGGAGACAGTCCCAAAGGGAACATGTCCCTCCCAGAAGGTGATCCTTAGGGAGCAGAGCAGCTCAGCCTCTCCTATAAATACATCATTTCTCCTCATCTGAAGAGGACAATAAGATGTGCAGTGCGTCCTGATGATCATCAGACATGCACGATTCCCAGGCCAAAGCAGAAAAGGCAGTTTAAAACCAAAGGGGCTTGAGGAGACTTCCAGCTGAAAGACTTTCACAGAAAGTGCCTCTGATGGCACTGCACAGGGAGCCTGCCTTCCTCCAGCCCTCTTGAGGGTGTTTTTTTGCACCGTTTTTGCAATGCTGATCTTCTCAGCTAATGTCTTGAATTCCTCTGCCTGGAAATGCAGTGTGGTCCTCTGAGACCCCTGGGCCTATTTAATTTCATGCATGTGTAAGATACCTTTTCCCTTTTGGCACCATGATACCAGCTGCAGTCACTTTAAACACTGCCAGTTATCAGAATCTGTTCAGGGGACAGGAGGAGGGAGAAGATAATGGATTTGCCTTGAGAGCTCCTCTAGAAATCCAGCCCCACGCAGCAGACTGCCTATGTAATGTATTACCTTTTAATAACGTAAATATATTAACATTAGGGCGGCCTTCTCAATCTCCCATTCCTAAACATTACATCACCATCAGGAGCAAACGTAATTAGATACCATAAATATGAAAAATATGGGGACATTAACATAAAGAGCACCAATAAGTTGCTTTGCTTGTCATGTAATTGGGAAGCATTAAGGGTTCACCGTGCTGCGAGTGGCGAGCAGGGATCAAGCCTAATGCAAAGGGACAGCTCCGGTATGCAGAGCCTCACCCGAAATAACTTCACAGGGACACTGCCAAGGGTTTTTTTTAGGTCTGAAAGTTAACATTTCTGTGAAGTTGATTAGTGCTTGCAAACGCTCTGTGCTATTTTCTAATCAGTGACATTCGCTCTCTTGGTTATTTAATGGTATTAGCGGCAGCAAGAGTGGAACCATTTGTTTCAGGCCAAGCAATCATAATCCTGCTCACTCTGGATTGCTGGTATTTAAGTATGCGTGGGATGCTGTTTTCATCCCACACTCTTCTTCTATAAGATTTTTGCTTTGCAAAGTTTTCCAGTCTCTTGGTCTTCTGCTTAGCACCCTCCAGGTAAGCCTGGAATTGAAGAAATGTCAACCATTTTAAATAAGGTACAATGCCAAAATGACAGATGAAGATTTTAAACTTCCAAAGCAAAAAGGAATTATTTAGCATGGCTCTACTGGGAGTACAGACTCATGCTGTGAAAAAATGGGATGTTTTGAATGACTTTCTGGCAAGGAAATCTGTGGAATTGCCCAAGAGGGAAACGTCGAGTCCTTGTTGCTGAGGTAGATTAGATCCACGCTAGAAGACACCTAATCTTGGCTGGAAGACAAGGTCACTGGTGCTTTCCCAGCCAGCCATGCAAGGGATTTTCTAGGCTGGTCAAGAGCTCCTTGGGGCCCCCAGTTTCACATTATCCAGGTGCAGAGGGGAGGCTTGGCTTCTCCAAGAGCTGCATCCATCCTCACGGCACAGAGAGGGAGGGAGCGGCGCAGCGTGACTGTGTGCAGCCAGCAACAGCGCCTGGGCTGAGATAAGGCTGTCCCTCCTTCTCCCTACCCTGTGCTGTCTCTCTGTGACAGCTTTCTGAAGCATCCCACTGTTTTCCTACCTGCTACAGCCTGTGGACACACAGCAGGGATGTGATAATGCGTGGGGTCAGCCTGGGTTTGCAGGGAGCACCTGCAGTGCGGGGCTGAGCAGGGTGTGGGGCTTTCCTGATGTGGAACACCCCTCAGCTCAAGCCTTTCCCTGAGCTGTTCAGTGCAGGCAAACCCAGCCAGGAGGGTGTGGAGGGCCCTGGGCTTGCTTGGGCTTGGAGAGGTCTGGCAGGGGTTGCTCCCTTGGGTATGGGGTGGGAGGGGACCCTGACACTGTTGGCAGTGACTGAAGTGGCTGCTCCAAAGCAACCTGACAGTGAGAGTTCTTGTTTTGTCTCCTGAAATTATCCTTGTTCTAGGTTTGGATGCCAAATCCTCTTTCACCTTCATCTCTTTTTGTTTCTGTACACACCTTGTTCTCTAATTAGTTGCATTTCTATCTCTGCTTTGCTTCTACTTTAGTCCCTTTCCCAGCTCTGCTCACTGATCTCGCTTTTCTTTACTTTCTGTCTGCCCTCTCATGGCTGGATATTTATTTGCTTATTTTAATTTCTCCGGTGGGAAAGCCTTTTCCGCACCACATCTTGTAGACATCAGAGGATCCTCTCGGCCCCTTTCTGTCCTCCCCTTCCCTGTGCCGGCGCTTTTCCTTTGCTCTCTCCCCCTCTGTGAGTTGTGCTGTTGCTCTGCTCTCACTGCCATGG
Source organism: Aegithalos caudatus (assembly GCA_013389925.1). Lineage (NCBI taxonomy): Eukaryota > Metazoa > Chordata > Aves > Passeriformes > Aegithalidae > Aegithalos > Aegithalos caudatus. The sequence continues at coordinate 82,176 of WEIU01019322.1, forward strand.
TAACTTCAAAAAGACACGGCCATTTGATATACCCGGCGAAGGAGAAGTCCGCAGGAGTGTGTGCGTGCGTGTGGATGTGTCAGGGGAGGAAAGGGAACATCCTTTTCCCTTTCTCTTTTCATTTTTAGGTTCAAAGCCTTTCATTACAGCTGCTGGGAGGAGGCAGGCCAGCTCGCTGTGGGACAGGAGCCATGAGCCCCATCCTGCTCCCTGTTTTGGGGCTGGGGATGCTCGGCTGCTCCCCGAGCCCGGCTCCTGGCTCTGCAGCAGCAAGGAAGGGAAAAAAAGAGGCAGTAACATCTTAAAAGTCTAAAGCATAGCAAGGAACAGTTCTGCTCCTGAGGAGAAACATATGGGACATTAGGAGCTCTTTCCCCAGCTTTCACATTTATTCTTGAAAGTCTGCGGTGAAGGAAAACAAGCACAGCACTTCCAACCCCACCAGGCACAGGGGATTTGGGCTGCAGCAGCAGCTGCCAGGTGGGACTGGACCCATGGGGAGGGCCAGTGTGGGGCAGCTCCCCCTGATCTTTTGGGCTGGGAGGGGAGGCAGAGAGGCAGAAGTTCCTCAGGGGCACGGCCCCAGGTAAGCCTGCTGATATTCCAACTGGGAGCACAGCACTCTGCAGCCAAATCCTGGGGCTGTGGAGGCCGTGGCTGCAGCTTTCACCCCCATCCCTACAGAGCAGGCAGCACCACTAGCCCATTGATATAATAAAAAAAATCATAAATAAAGGAATCACAGAATCACAGCTTCAAGAATGGTTTGGGTTGGAAGGAACCTGAAAAGTGACCTCACTGCAAACTCCCTGCCGTGGACAGAGACACCTTCCTCTGGATCAAGTTGCTCACATCCCCATCCAACCTGTCCTTACATACTTCCAGGGACTTCCCATCCCTGCCCTGCCCCACAGCAGGCAGCAGTGCCCTGGGTGCTGATGTGCTGTGTGCCCAGAGCTGGCTGTGGATGAGGAGCCAGAGCTGGAGCTGGGTTCCTTGAGTATCTGGCAGCAAAGGGCCACCCTGGGAAATACAATTACTGTTTTGGACTGGTTGTATATTTTCTTCACAATCTCATTTTGAAAGCAATAATGGTCTTTTCCTCTCCCCTTGATGCTGGGAAGCAGCCTGAGGAATTAGCTGCAGAGGGGGAATGGCTCCTACCTGGGAGCACGAGGGTGCCAGCAGTGAGGAGGAGGAGGAGGAGAAGGAGACCTCAGCTTCTGCTTCCCCTCATTTGTTACCAAAAACTAAGAAAAAATAATACCTGGAGAAATGTCTCTGTGTTGAGATATTTGTGTATCTGCTGAGCTGCTGGCAGGAATCAGTCCCACAAGCTGTGGGGAGAGAGGTGCAGCCTCCAGCATCACGACAGGGTTGGGAATCCCATGTGCCACCAAAAGCAGGGCTGGGACATGCCCAGGGTAGAGGCAGTGCAGGCATGGAGTGATGCCTGTGCAGGCAGGAGCAGGCTCCTCACTGCTGGGGCTGGCACAGCTGCCTTTGCAGGAGGTAGGGTTGAAAGCAGCTTTTCTGCTGCATGGAGCTGAGGAAGAACAAACCCAGTGCTCCACAGGGACCAAGGAGGGGATTCTCTGCAAAGATTTCCTTGTATAAATACCCTCCTGTGGCTTTTAATATGGCTGGGGAGGAGGGAGGAACAATCTGGGCCAGCAGAGCTGAAACCTGGTTTTCTAATCTGTGAAAACCAAGCAGGTAAAGAATAGAGGGAGGAAAAGAGCAAACAGTGGTGACCTCACTGTGTGTGTTGAAGGAGCAGAAAGAGGTCCCTGAAATGATGCTCTGCCCTGCTCACCTGTCCCTGTCCCCTTCACACATCCAGAGCTTTGTAGTGCACCTTTAATGACTGCACCAGGGACAGGGTGGCTGCTAATGAAGCAGGATGTGGTTGAAACCTGTTCCCTGGTGCAGTGAGAACTCAGGTCCCTTATCTTTATCTTAATGGCATCGTGGCCAGGCTGTATTAATGCAGAGCACTTTTCATTTGCATTATCAAGTTACCCATGGAAGGATTTGACCAGGTGCATGTGTTCCTGCTCCTCCATGGCTTGGTGGAGCTGGCTGCTGTGCCTCTTGTGCCTCAGTCTTCATGGCTGGGAGAAGCAGAGGCACACCTGGCCAGGTAGGGCAGGTTGGCCAGGACTGGACATTCCATGCAGGCTCTGAGTTCAGCTGATGTGGTGCAGGCTGGAACAGGGCCATGGAAATTCCTTGGTCTTGGCTGTGCATCCTGGAACCGATCTACAGAGCTGATGGGTATGGTCCCAGAGGGAAAATTCAATGAGAAAAGATGGAAAGACTAAAAGGGAAATTGCATTTGGATTAATATTGGTTTGGTTTTCATCTGAAAGTATTAAAAAAAAATTGGAGGAAATTTGTAAATGAACTGATGTTTTGAGCTGAAAAGACCTGAAAGTCTGCTAGTGAAGGCTTTGACTTTATGTTTTTCTGTAAGCAAATAGCAGAAATGTTTTGATGCTTAAGCTCATTTCTTTTCGTTGGAAAGGGTGTTTGGCTGTTTGGTTTTGTTTTCCCTTGCTTTATATTGGAGAGAAAACATCCTTGATGGAAATATGTGATCCAGGAGGGAATCTGTGAGTCTGCCACCAAACACATCTTTTCAGTACAAAATGTCTCCAGCAGCAGAATCCTGGGTTAATTTGCCATTCTTGCTGGGCTACAGACAAACTGTTTAGCTGATTAGAGCTGTGCAAACACACCCAACACTGCACACACTGGTGCTCATAAACTGACAAACAGCAACAAGCCAGGGGCTGGTTTTTCCTTCCCAGAGCCATCCAGTCTTTACCCCTGCCCAGCTCCAGTGCTGGCTGTGAAAATCAGCCTGTCTTACCTTGATCCTTAGGACCTCTGGCTCTCATTCTGTGTTCTCACTGCCTCCCCATTCCCCCCTGGCATGAAGCCTCCCCAGCCCCAAGGAGTGCCCACCATTTCCCCAGCAGCCTTGGGGCTTCTCTCCACCTGTGGGGCTGCAGGGAGCTGGGGCAGGGTCAGGAGCTCTCAGCCCATCCTGGAGGAGAGGACTGGAAGGGATGGGATTGTCAGGGCTGTCAGTGTGGTTTGCGAGCTGCTGCTCGTGCTCCATCAGGAGGATCTGCTCCCTCTGGGAAAGGACAGGCTGGGAGCATTCCCTTGTGCAGCTGGATGGAGGGTGCCTGTGTGGAGGGAGCAGATGGAGGCAGACTCAGGTGTAGCAGTGCACCCCCACATCAAGTGGGTGTTTCTGTATAAGAAAAGGGTCGGTTTTTAGGGTCTAAAGGGTCTTGCCTTTTTAGGAAGTTTAACTGGAAAGTTCTATGGATGTCTCTTTGTAATTGGCTCAGCAGAGAAGTGCTTGTTGGACCTTTCCTCTGTTTTCAAAACCTGTATGCCTTCCTACTGGAAGTTTTCAATTAGATCCATCCTTGACCATTAAGTAGACAAAGGAACAGAACAAAGGGATCAATGGGATTCTCGAGGTGTTTTAGCAGGTATATGGGACCTGTCTCTATACTGTGTTTGGCTTTGTTTTTGTATTATTTTCTTTCATTTATTAAACCCTTTTGATTTTTCAAGACACTCTTGACCATATCTGTCTCGCTGATTATTTTTAGCCAAACCTGAGCAGGGCTGGACCCTCAGAACTTGTGGGGCCCAATCCCATACTCAGGGGTGAAGGTGTCTCCCCTCATTCCCAGGGGAGGTGGGAGGACTGGCCAGCCCCTCCACATGGGATGCTTGGAAAAGGGGTAGCAGTTCCTGACAGTTTGGGCTGCTCCCAATCCCACCCCAAACCTTCAAATGCAGGAGCACCATGGTGCTGACCCTCTCTGCTCCAGTTTTTTGGCCATCCCTTTTCCCTGTGAGATCCTGGTGGGATTTTTCTTGCAGGGGAAATCTCAGTGGCTGCCCAGATGAGCTCCTTGTTGCTGGAGCAACACAGAGCAGTGTGAGCAGCCCCGAGTACCTGGTTCCTAAAATCCTGCTCCAGCATTAGTGCCCTGTGGTGTTTATGAGGCCAGGGACACACACAGGGAGATCCCTGCCTGCTCCCAGTCCTGCCCATCATCCCTGCACCTGCCCTACCTGGAACACACAGAACCCAAATTCTGCTCCTGGGAAAAACAAACCCACACATCTCTTCTTGTACAGGTTGAGAAGAAGAAATTTAAAAAAAAAACAACAAAAAAAACCCCAACAAAACCCAGAAAACAAAACCCCAAAAAACTAAACCCGCAAATCCACAAAGAAAAGGATGTTTTAAATAGAGCTCATATTTTTCCAAACTTCTTTTCTCTTTGTCCTTGAAGAAAGTCTCTTGGTTTCCTCTGTCTGCTTGCTGAGAATGAATTTCCTAGCAGGGACACCTTGTCAGCTTTTTTTTCTTGGGCTCAAATTCAATGTTTCAAATGAAATGCCTCTTTTAGTCTCATCTACTTCATCTACAAGAAGATGGGTGAAAAAATCTATTTTCTTTCTTCTTTTTAGAAGATTTCTGTTTTCCCTCCAAGTGGCCTTATGGCTCCTTTTAAGAAATTATATAACAAATTGTGAAAATCTGGAAGGGAGCTGGTAGTTTGATTTCTTTAAGACTCTCCCTTCTGCCACTAAGACAAAGAAAGGGAAAGTAACATTCAGTATGCAAAAAAAAAAAGTATAATAAAAAAAATCAAACTTACTGTTTTGCTTTTGAACAAGGTGCAAATTAGCGAATATTTGTTAAAATTTGAGACAGCAATTGTCTAAAAAAAAAATAGTTTCAAAGAGGAGAAGGTTGTTTTTTCTTCTTAAATAAAAAAGCCCTGAACCTTTCTTTCTTTTAACTTCAAAAGGGAGCCAGATTGCAGAGGAAGAGAGGAAAACCTTAAATCTCTTCTGAAGGGGAAGCAGGTAACTTAGTCAAAGTGATCTTATTTGTGAGGGAATAATTTTCGGTTCACGGCGGGGTTTTTTTTTTTTTTTTTAAGATCATGATCAAGTGGCTTGTAAATTTTTTAACTGAGCTGGTGGAACCTCTACTCCACCCGCAGAGGTGTCAAACTGTTACTGCCTTGGGCACGACTGGGTTGTGCTGACCTGCCCATTTCCAAAAACTCCACCAGCAGGCACCAAGCAGGAGTTTCCCCTCGGCTTTGAGGAGATGTTTCCAGTGGTACAGGAGTTCAGAAAAATGCTTGCAGCTCCCTACATTTTGCATTTGTTCCTGCAGTGATGCAGGCAGAGGCACCAGAGCCATGCTGGGGGTTAGGCACAGATCCAGGGCTGGGGGGAAGATAAAGCTGGCACCTCTCACAGCCTCTGCATCCCCAAATTAACAGTGGTGACAAAGAGGGCTTTTCAGACCTGACCCACAGGTATTTCATGTTTATGCAAGTGATAATCTCTGGAAAAAGGACGCCTGCTAAGGAATGTTTTTCTGCTCTTTCTGTGAAAGGCAGAGTCAGCCTTGTGCAGGGCAGTATCAGCCTCCATACACATCCACACACGCAGCCTCTGCCCAATCTTTGGTGGTGGATTTGACATTGAGCTCCTCATTTCAGCCTCAGCTCTCACAGTGTGCTGGCAGCTCTGTCCTGCCAGCAGCCTGTGCCAGCTGCTGCCCAGGAGCCTGCAGAGCACCATCACACAGATAATTGGGGGAAACTCAGCCTGCCCTGCCAGCTGCTGTGTCCTGCAGCACTGGGGATGATGGAAATGCTGTGTGGAGCCTTCCTGTTGGAACTCTGTTCACTGAGGATTCCAGGATTTCTGTGCTGACAGGCACTGACCCCCAAGCAAACTCTGCACTGACCTGAAGCCGTGGAGAAGGCTCCCAAAATTGAGTGATGGCAGTGAGAATATGGGTGTGTAGTTTGAATAGAAGTGTGTGATATCACAGGATGGAAAAGTTAAAGTTTAAGGTTTTAGAATATAGTAATATATATATAAAGCAAGGTGGAGGTTTTAGGACAGAGGCCAGTCCTTCTTTTTCACCTTTTTTCTCTATGGGTCTGGGTGGTATTTTGTAATTGGATAGAAAAGTCTGCATTGTGGACCACAAGTAGTTATTGGGTTAAAAGTTAAAATAATTTAAGTGTCATTTCTCAGTTAGAAAATTTACCCTAAAAAAGCTTTGTAGTGAAAGAGTTGGGGGCCATTTTTTACTTTGTTATCTAGAAGTGCTGTAGAACTCATGGTTTGTGAGACTGTAAAATAAATAAGAATTAATAAAAAAGTCCAAACAAGATATGCTGCCTGGTGCATCTAATTCCAACTCTGTCAGAACAGGAAGATGAGAACTACACTTCCCATCACAGCAGCAGGAGGAGCAAGGATGGAGCCTGTCCTGCCTGGCATTGTGTGGTGCTCCCTGCTGACTGCTGAGACCTGGGGGCTCAGAGCTGCCATCCCTGCATCCCTGCTGAACCTCCCTGATGGTTCAGCACTTACAATTCCCAGTGCCACCAGCACAGCACCCTGCAGGTGAGAGGATTTGCTCACTGGTTTTCTCCCAGTTTCCCTCGTGGTCCTGGGAGAGTTGGGGGAGCCCTGCCCCAGCCAGGGCTGGCACCATGGGGTGCAGCAGGGGGGAAGAGAGATGCTCCTGCATGTGCACCTGGGTTAAAAAAAACCCCAAAATTAAGGCTGGAAAAAGAACACAAAACTGGGCAAAACTTGACAACAGCTGGAGCCTGTGTAAGGGCAGAATTACAAATGCTGTAGCCCAGGGCTGGGCTCTGGCTGGACCTGCTTGTCTCCAGAAGATGAACATTTTTCCCTCTTTTGCAGAGCAGCAAAAGCTATTCTTGTAGCTGTCGAGTCCTTTTTGAAAGTTAGTAAGGGGTTTTTTTCTTTTTTTTTTTGCCTCAATAACCTACAGCAGAGAGTCCTACAGGCTAATTATATGTTTCATTTTAAATCCTTTAATTTTTTTGTAGTTCAAATAGATAAGTGTGTTTTTCTCCCACATCTTTGATTCAGACAGATGATTTGCTTCATTAATTGATATGTGGAGGAGGGGGGCTAGAAATGAGCTATATTTATGCTTCAAAAATAATCTTTTCCCAACTGCATTTTTTTCCTTCTATGAATCCTCATATTTATTTCAAAATTATCCTGAAGTGAATGTCATCAACCTTTGTACAGGAGTCTTTTGGTGGATTAATTAGTCCATAATGAATCTACTTCTCATCCACTTTGATTTTCAGCTTTCAGGTTGGCCTGGTGTCAGACTGCACCCAGAAATGTGCTTTCTCTCCTGAGCTGTCAGGATGAGGAGGTGGGCAGGGTGCTGGGGCTGCCTGAAGAAGCAACAGTTTGGAAGAGCTGGGGTTTTGGATGTTGAGGTGAGAAGGCACTTGGGAAGTGCTGGATTCCTGCAGGAGCTGCTGAAAACCACTGAGATCAGAATGGATCCCAGAATGGATCAATCCCAGAGCCTAGCCTGGTCTGGGTCCAGATGCTCTCTTGGGTGGCACAAGCATCCCTGTGCCAGGGATGGATTCACATCCCAGAGGGAAGATTTTCTGTGGCCCTGTCCCTTGGTGATGATTGTTTCAGCTCTTCCTTTTCTTGGACAGAAGGAGAAACTTGTGAAGGCCCCAGCCCTGACAAGCAGACACCAGAGTGAATCACACCATTGCACTGGCATGACACCAGCCAGGGTCTCATCTCTCCAGGGAGTTTTCCAGCTCTGCTTGCTTGCTGCTTTCTCCTTGGATTTTTTTTTTTTTTTTTTTTTTTTTTTTTTTTTTTTTTTTTTTTTT
>WEIU01019322.1:94575-109550 GCA_013389925.1 Aegithalos caudatus
TCTCTTTTCCCAAAAGAAAACAGTTGGTTGTTCTTTTATTCCATCAGCTGGGCTGTGCATTCCACCCACTCCCCTCTGGCTTCTCAGCCCTGCTGGGCTCTGCCCACCAAGGCTGGAGTGTCTCTGAAGCCATCCTGGCCCTCCTGGCTGCCTGAGCCCAAGCCCCCGAGCAGAACTGCTCAGCCTGGACACTCCCAGACCTAGGCATCTCCTGCCCATCTCCAGGAAAACATGATTGTTGTCACTAAGTACATGCTGTGATGCCCTCACCGTGCCCTGACTGAACCTCACAGCTCCTGCTACACCCAGTGCCCAGCTGTGGAGGCACGGCTGTGTGCCAGCTCCCACTGCTGATGAGGGGTCTGTGGAGGGCTTGAGATCATTGTCACACCCTGGGAGACACACACAGAATAAAGGTGCCTGCTTTCCCTCCCTGCCATTCCCTGCAGGGCTCATTTTGCAAACTGCAGCTACTGAGAATGGGAAGCCAGCTTGAGCAGCATCACTCCAGTTGTGGAACTGGGATGCTGCAGCAGAAACCTGCAGGAGGAGGACAAACATGCTGGGCTCTGTGTTTTGATGGACTTACTCTTCCATTTGTGAGACAATGGACTGAGGAGCCAGTGTCACTGCTGCTGCAGGGGTCTGGTGACAATGCTGTGTCTGCTGCCAGCACCACCAGAACGTGTGGCCACATCCTGCTGGTCCAGGTGGTGGCTGTCACCCTGCAGCTCCTTGGCTGTGTCCATCCCAGGCTCAGGACTGGGAGAGTAGCCTGGTCATTGGGTCAGCATACAAATCCTCTCCTGCCCTATCCCACCACTGCCCCCTCCTTTGTTGTTTGGCCCTTTTAGGAACCTTAATGAGACTCACAATATTTAATGGGTTTGCTAGTGATAATGTCATTTTAAGTGACATAGCTGTGATAAATTGCTTCCACACGTCATTGAATTCTGTTTCTAAATTTTTATGTATTTTTGATAGGCCAATTTATCCCTGTTGCAGCTCCAGCCCATGCAGTCAATGGCATTCCACTGGGGGTGAATTTTGTCTGCTATTTACAGTGTGTGCTTTTAAGCAGTGATTGGTGTGACAGTGTGATCTCTACAGCTGTCTCTCCGTATTTATTCTTTTGCCTATAAGTTTGATTTATACTAGCTTCAAAAATAATAATAATAAAAAAAAGCTCATAGCTTTTCAAGTGAATGACTTTAAATAACTGATTAACGATTGCTATTAGCAGGGCTGTAATGGAACGGGGGTTTGCCACGTTTATGGGCTTGGCTGAGCAATTGCAGGTAAAGCTGCCTTGTGCCCCCCTCCAGCTCCAAACCTTTCCTGAGGTTTCCTTTATAATTGGACAGTGCCCTGTGGGTTCAGTCTGAGCTGATGTGTCTGACACAAGGTTCAGGGAGGTTTGATGTTTGCTGGCAGCGCGCGGGTACCGCCGCCAGCCAGGGGTGCTGTGCACCAGCCTGCTGCTGCTGGGGACAGACAATTCCCACCCCAGTGGGCACTGCAGGGCTCAGGGCTCTGCTGGAACTCGGGCTGTAGTCATCTGTGCTGGTGTGCTTTTGCTGAGTTGTTGTGGAGTTGTTTTCCCAATGGATCATCCCTGTTTCCCCCGTGATAAGTTTGATATTACCCAGCTTATCTCCTTCCTCATCCAGTTGTCCATCATTCCCTAGATCTGCCCTTTACTCCACCTTCCAAGATGTCAATCCTCCCAAATCCCTGCCCTTTATTCTAGAAAGTTCCCTGTCAGTCCTTGTTGTTCCAACCCCTTGCCTAAACTCCTGTGAATTCCCCTATTCCAGGAGGCCCCATTGGCCCATGTGACCCTTTCCACTACCAGTGTTTTTCCTATTGGTTTTCCATTGTTTTTCATATTGTCAGCCCCTCCCTACTCTCCTCCCAGTTATATCCCTGATTGGTTGAAGAACTGCACCCTCCCCATGTACCTTCCCCATTTAAAAGACTGTGTACCACGCTGATTTTTGGCTTTTCATCTTTGCTCCCCTTGGAGAATTGACTCCTCTGGGAAGCACCCAAAAGGCTCCTCCCTGTTCTTGTCCCTGATCCTGGATGCTGTCCCAGCAGCTGCTGTTGAGAGCAGCACCAGCCCTGCTCTGCACCTCCACTTGGGTCAGGGACAGACCTGGGGCCACCACTCCTGGCAGGGATGGGGAGTGAGGGCTGGTTGGGGGATTTCTCCACAACCATGTCAGTTGTCAGGTTTGTTTTCATGTACTCTAAGAGCTTATAACAGCATCTGTGTGAGGCAGAAGGCATCCTTTGGGGGTCCTGTCACATGAGGAGCCCCAAAGCTCTGTTTGTAAAGCTGACTCCTTCTGTGTTGTCTCATGCCCCACTGAGTGCTGATTCTCCCTTGATCCTGATTTATTCAGCACCACCCCAGAAATCTTCTGGAGACTTTGAAGGAATGCAATGCTGAGTTAACCTCTGGCTTTGTGTTCCTTCTCTCCTCCTGGACCAGTAAAGGCAGAGTCTGGTGGCCAGGAACACCTGCAAGCAGCAAAGCTCTGCTGCTCTGTGTCTGTGTGTCCTTGGGTTGGTGCAGGGATGGGCTCCTTGCTGCTGAGCCCCCATGGAGAGAGGCACAAACTCACCCAAACCTGCCCCAAGGTGCCAATCAGGATCATTCAAGCAGCAAACTCCTTCCCAACAGGGCAGACACTACAGGGTTAACATTGTCCAGGACTGAGACCTCTGAGATATTTATTCCAGCATTTTCCTGCTTGAGTTACCACCTGTGGTACCAAGCAGGAGGAAGGATGGCTATGTCAATGAGATGTTCATGTCCTGCAAAAAGAAGGAACTTGCAAGCCAAGAAATGTGTGTGTGTTTTCCTGAAAATTTAAGTCCTGAATGTGTTTGTTTTGATTTGTTTGCAGAAGGGGAACCAGGAGAAGCAGCAGAGGGGTTCCATTTTCCCCAGTGTTATGCAGTTGAAGCCAGGAGGAGCACCCTGGCTATTTAGTTGTCAGATTTGTTCCTGTCAAAGTCCTAGGAAGGGAATAATATGGGGATTTTTTTCTTTTTTCTTTAATAAGATGGCAGTGCTTCAAAAGTAGTAGAGGATAAGGCAAAGTCTGGGAATACAAAGCTTTTTTATTGTTGTTACTATTAATCACAGCTCAAGCAGACCTGCCTGAGAATCACTCTTGTTATTTTGTCTCCTTTCCTCTGGTTTATGTTCCCTGAGAAGAGTTTGATTAAAAACTGTTGCATCTCATTTTGCTCACAAGGGCTGAGGTACTGTATTGCTGTCACCTGTCTGCAGCCAAAATTATACGACACATCATGGAAGGGGTTGAATATTTGCTTCTGGTTTTGATCTTCTTCAAAATATCATTTTCTCTTTGTGTAGCTAGAGAATAGTTGGCCTCCTGCCGTTCCCATTCACTTCTTACCCTTGAACAATGAGAATAAAATCTGCCTGCAGTAATGCTCAGTTTATGCTGGGGAATTTTTCCAATACAGAAAGGAAAATAAAGAAGCTTTATGAAACAGCAATGCCATTCTCTGATAAACAGATATTTTTGCTGTTAACTTCATGTTCAAGGGGTAGCAAGGAGGTCAAGTCTAGCTGAACTCATTGCAGAACTGTGGAACTGCGTGGCCATTCATTTGGCCTTTTGGGCTTTCAGAGATTTTTTTTTGAAAATACACTTAACTCATGCAGATTTTACCTTCCTGTGTGAAAAGCAGGGAGGCTTGTTACAGATGTAATGATGTGTTTCTGGTGTTTCAACGAATGTGGGTTCCTTGGGGCTGAAGGATGCCATCTCCCTGCAGGCAGCACAGGAACAGGGAATGTGTGCTGGGCAAGGCAAATATCAGCTGGGAGTGTCCATGGTTGTTTGTCACCAGGCTCAGTGGTGCCCAGAGGACCTTCATGTTCAGGAGTTCTGCTCTTCCCAGCTCTTTCCTGGTTCCCTGACTGCCCTGGCATCAATGTTGCACCAGCCCAGCAGTGATTCCATGGAAATGGGGATGCTAAGCAGGTTTCTCATGGGCACCACGGCTGTAAGAAACACACACATTTGCTGGCATGACTCTGCAACCAAACATCAGCTCAACTACTTTTTATTATTAATTTCAAGCTCCAGCTGCTGCCTTGAAGCAGCAATTTTGTTTTGTCATTCTCAGAGCTGCTGCTCAGAACAAACAAAAGGGAAAGAAGAATGAAAGCAAGGCCCCTAAAACTCACTAGTGACGTAAAGTCTAGCAAGGATGGCTAACTGTGACTAATAACCCATCAGGGTGGCTCATCTGTCAGCTATAAAGGCATCATTCCTGGAAGTTTACGAAAGCTTTTTAAAGTCTAAGCTGAGTTTTCTGCTTGTGACAGCAGCAGGGTGGTGGCAGTGTGTGGTGGTGGCAGGGTGTGGTGGTGGCAGGGTGTGTCTGTCACCCACAGGACAGGGTCTCCTTCAGTCCTGGCCACAGAGGACACTCAGTACCTGGGTATGTAACTTTGGCCAGAGGAAACCAAAAACTCCAACAGTGTGAGGGATTGCCCAAGAGGGGCTTAAGTTTCTGCTTTGGGAGGGTCCTTGTGCCTGGTTTCACACAGCATGTCTTGTTAATCTCTTATTCCTGCAAATAAGAATTCTTCTTATTCTTTGTCCAATGCTCTCCACAGCTTTGGTGTCACAGTGGGGATGAGGTTGGGGACGTGGGGAGGGCAGGGGGCAGCCCTGCAGAGCTCCTGCCCACTGCAGGACACGCAGCTGCCAGCACAGACCTTTTCCTCCCCAGCTGGGCTCTGCCTGGCCAGAGCAGGACAGCTGTGGGACAGCTGGGGTGAGTCCTTGGAGGAGGACACGAGGCCTCTGAGGGCTCCCACCAAGCCCAGGAGCTGCTGAGGTTGCTCCACCTGGAGCAAACCTGTGCTGAGGGTTTCACAAACAGCACGTGGCTATTTGTCACCAGCAGATACTCGCTCTGTGCCTCCTGCAATGTCTCAGTCACCTTCTCCAACCCCTCTTCCAGTGACTTTCCCTTTGCCCTTAACTAATCCATCATTTGGAAGCAGCCCGTGGTGTATTTGCTGTTTTAGACTGCTGCCCTTCAGGCTTTGCTCCCACCATGGCTCCCAGGCCACGCTGATCCCTTTTCCCTTCGGAGACTGCCGACACGTTCTGGTTTTGAAACAGCTTCATATAAAACTGGAAGGAGGTCTCAAATCCAGATCAAGCTTAACATCCACTGTCGATCCCCCACGTACTCAGCCTCTTCCCTCCTGCAAGTTTTAAGCCATTCTTTTCACTCTGCTGCTTTGTGGGGCTAATGAATTTGCTGCTGCTATTCCCTCTGAGGAGGGGACGGGAACAGTCACACAATTGCTGTGAAAGGCTTAGAAATACATGTAAGTGGTTTGGGTTTCTCTGTGAAATGTGGATTCAAATCCCCACTCTTCGTAAAAAAAAAGAAAAAAAAAATAAAAGGGAGAAACACCAACACTGAAGAGCAACAACTTAAAAAAAAAATGTTCATAGGGAGTCTGAGGTTTTTCTGCCTTTATCTCTAGACGGGAATGTTGTAGTGTTGCCTACAGAGCCTTTCTTCTCTGCATTAGGCAAGCGAGGAGATTTCATTTCATACATCATTTACAATGGAGTGCATCAAGAGCAGAGTTGGTGCATATTAACAGGGATGTGGGGAAAGAGTTGGGTTCTTTGAAAGTTTCAAAGCATCTCCACCAAGGAGGGGAGCCCAGGCTGCTGATTCCCTCTCACTCTGTCGTAGGAACTGCGCAAACCAAAAGCCCATGAAGTGGAAGGAGGGGAGAACAAAGGCACCAAAGGCCTGTAATGCACCAGCATCAGTGGGAGCTGGAGTAGCACAGGGATGCAGGAACAGATGGCCCCTAAGCTGTCTCTTCTTGCTCTCCTACCTGCAGTGAGAGCAGGGTCCTCACAGTGCCTGGAAAGGGTGGTCATGAGTTGGGAGAACACTGGGAAGACATTGTCCTTCTCCCTGTCCAGCCCATCTCACCTGCAGCTGCCCATAACCAAGCATTCTTCATTGCCTGACGTGGCATTTTGACCTGAGTCTTCAGATCACTGCAGAATGGCCACCCCATGTATTCATGACAAAATCTTGTAGATAATGACTTGGGCTAGGAATGGATGCTCTTTGTTCATTATATTTGAGCTGTTTTTGATTCCCTCCTGGAATTTGCATCCATAAGATATGCTTGACAAAACTGTAGCTCGTGATGAGCTGTAAAACTACATCTAGGGATGCTGATGTTGTCTCATCACAGGACTCAAGGTGCTGGAGCTTTCTGAAAAACAGCAGGCACCACAAAACATGCTATAAAAATTATGGAACTGGCAGTGGGATGGCAATGTCTTCTCCCTTCCCTGTTCCCATGCTGTTTGCTCCTTTGGCAGGAACTGCATGGGCCACCCTGCAGAAGGGAACAGGAGAGTCCCCAGTGCCTTGTGACAGCCCTGCCAGCACCTTGCCACCTTCCTTGTGGCTGGAGAGAGCCATTGGGCAGGGAAGCAGGGGCCTTGGGCCTTTGTGTGTGGAAAAATCCTCTCTGCCTGCTGTCCCTTGCCTTTTCTACAGAGGGCCACCTAAGTGGTCTTGGATTTTGTCTGGAAGAGTCTGGCAGAGAGCCTTAGAAATATCTCCAGTATCAAGGGCATCTTCCAGGACTGTTGCACTGGGAACACAATGATTACCTTATCTGCCTGATGCTGCTCTTCCACATACACATTTGTAGGTCAAGGGATTGGCAGAGATTTAAATAGGAGTTCCCACGGCTCCTGAAATTAATACAAAGTCTTATTTGGCAGACATTAATATAAAGCCTTTCCTGGCTGTTACAAAATTCACCACATTCCGTTCTGGTGGGTCACCTTAGCGCTGTGATCTGAGGGAGGGCAGAAACAGCAGCAAAAATACCCACCACGTTTGGGAATGCTTACCTGGACTCAGACACTTTGGGGTTTGTTCAGTAATTGACGTTGAACAGAGAGGTTTCCCTGGATTTACAGCGTTTATTTTCAATTAAACTGTTGGCTAGTACTTGCTCACAGTCTGTTTCCAGAATTGATGATGGATTTAAGTTGCTCAGGAGACATTCAGCTTGCTCCAGGTGACATCTTCAAGGTTACAGGATAAAAAAAAAAACCAAACCCAACCATGTCAGGCTTCTGTCAGCTGCAATTTTTGCCCTGTTAGAGTTAGGAAATGAAAACTTTTCCCATCCCTCCCCCATGACTGTGCTCAAAACTCTGCAATCTATTTTCTCTCACTCTTCACCTCTTCTCCTTTATATTGGCTGCTTTGCACCAAAAGCCCCACAGTTACATGCACTTTGACACTTGCATTTCAAAATGCCTGATTGTGGAGTTCTGCCAATACCAGCAATTGATCTGGTGCCACAGACCAGCTTAATTATTCAAGGTCAGTCTCTCTCTGTCTCTTCTTGTCCAGGGAGCAGCAGCTATGGGGAATAAAACTTGAACAGTCTTTAAATTTTAATCATAAACTTTAGTAAGTCACAGATTTGTTTTGCTGTATGTAGGGTTTTCTCTATTGTAGTTCCTGCAACTTTTGCAGCCTCCCTGCTCCGAGCACGGCTTTCCTGCTCAGTACAACACTGGGCTTTTGTAAAGCACGGTATTTTACACTGCTATTTAAAATGCATAAGTTGTGTGATCTAAGCAGTTTCCAGTTCACTTTTGAGCTCCTGTAAAACGTATCCCTGAAGGCATTTCAGCTGAGCAACTAAGAAGGTGAGGGTATTAGAGGTTGTGAAATGGCTTGTCTGCTAATTCTTTCTATGTGCATCTCTTCAGATAAATCTCCTGTGACCTCCTGCTACAAGCAGAACATTAGTTAAGTATCTTCTTGGTAATGGAGTGTCCTGGACATGATCCTGTATTATACTAAGGGCTCTTCACAATATCTGGGAAGATGTTTGCCTGCAGGGGAATAGCAGAGGTGTCCCTGAAAGCACAGGAGGTGCAGGTAACTTCAGTGAGCAGTGCTGGGCTGTCTCAAAACCTCCTGTGAGCCTGTGGGGCAGGGAGGCAGGCTGGATGCTCACGGAGCTGCCACTGCCCGAGGCTGGCTCGAGGAGGGGTACAGAGATTCATTTACAGCAGCCCTGGGCATGCCCTGCACTTCACCTGCCCCAAGCTATGGGCAGGCAAAGAAGCCTTTGGACCCCTCAGTCCACCCCTGGAGCAACTTGGATAACTGACAGAGCCTAAGGAGTTGTCATTTTAATAATAAGTCATTAAAATAATGAGCCTGTATTTCAGAAGGGTCATTATAAAACATGAAATGCTGAAAAAATATCCACAATTATATTATTGTTTTACAATAATTATTATAACATTAATAATATTAATAATAATAATGATAAAAATACTAACATGGAAGGGGGGCCAATATTGCAAGGATGCAAGAGGTACACTTACTTTGGTCTGCTGGGATCAGACAAAGGGAAGGAGAGCTGTGGGAAAGCAAGGAAACTGGGTTTGTTGCACAGGGTTCCAGTCACACTGCTGATGGGAAATGAATCCTCCTGCAGTCCCTGCCACATATCCTGTGCTGGGGAGAGCACCTGGGGTCTGTCACCACAAGGGCAGTGCCAGAGCTGCCTGGGCAGACCTCTGCAGAGATGAAGGGGGAAGCGTGGGTGATGCCTTAAATTTTATTTTTATGTATTTCAGGTTCTGTGGTGCCCAGGGTGCAGCCCTGAGCTCACAGTCAGGGTCACTCAGCTCTGCACACAGCAGGGACACAAAACAAATCCTTTTCCTGCTGCACCCCAAGGACAACTTCCAGCCACAAAGCACAAACAAGGGTGGCTGGAGGGAGGAACAAGAAGGATGGGACCTCACAGCCTGGAGCTGGAATGGGACAATTCAACCCCAATGGGAAAATGGACCAAAACTGACCAAAGTGTGAGACCTGGGGACTGTTTGTCCATTTTGTGACCATTTTGTGACCATTTTGTGTCTATTTTGTGACCATTCTGTGTCCATTTTGTGTCCATTTTGTGACCATTTTGTGACCTTTTTGTGTCCATTTTGTGACCATTTTATGACCATTTTGTGACCATTTTGTGTCCATTTTGTGACCCTTTTGTGACCATTTTGGTTCCACCTTGGGTGCAGCCCTGGCTAGGCCCTGTCCTGCCCAAGGTGTATCCTGGAGGCCTTTCAATAAATCCCTGCTCTATTCTCCAGCTCTGTCCAGTCTCTGTTCCAGCTCAGCCTTCCCAAGGCACCCAAGGCACCCAAGGCACCTGGCCCAAAGGCAGGGTGCTGGGACACTCGGCCTGCCCTCAGCCATGGCTGTGCCAGCTGGCAAGGCCGAGGCCTAGCACTCCTTACATATTTTTTGGGGTGGGGTGGAAATAAAGCCCAGCAATCACCGTTAATTTTCAAACGCAGCGCGATTACTGTATCTGGGTCTTCCAGCACCCAGCCATTAGAGAAAAGCACTGTGTGAGTCAATTAATGATAATGTCTCTTCCCTGGAGATAAAATGGTTCATTCTTGCAGCAGGCCGGGCCGCCCTTGACGGCGCGCCATGAATAGTCGCTGTCGTCCGGGGGCACTTGCCGGCTTTGTTGCAGATTTAAAGCAGCCCTGTTTGAAGCTCTGCCTCTATAGCTGTGTTATGCTGTCCTCCTTTGTAATGAAAACGTCTCCTTTTTCATCGTTTTTAATTTCAGAGCCTTCAGGGGTTGGCTTCCTCAAGGCTGCCTCACCGTCTGTGAGGAGCGGGGTGTCTGGCTCTGCTCTTCCTCGCCAGCCCGATGGCCAAGGCTAGTTGGCTTTCACCTTCCACAGCAATAGTTTATAGCTCTTGGCTGGTGTTTACCCAGGACCTTGTCTCACTTTAAAATGTATCTCTTGATGTGAAACATTTGCTCTGGAGCTGAAGCACTAGCTGTTAGTTTGGGGGAGGTTTGTTTACTGCAGTAACCAGCTCGCTCTGTATGTATTCCCATCACTCTCCCTTGCTATAACCTACAAATCTCTCCAACTTACTCAGCTCGATACTGGAGATGGTTTTTGAAGTCTTCTTTAAAGTATAGTGAGTGCCCTTAAAAATTTTCCCAGCTTTGAAAGATTCTACCTGTTCTAATGCAATTCCCAATTTTAAAGATAGGAAATAAATATCTTGGGGATGGTTGGCTCACATACAGCTCCTATCTCTTAAAACATTAATGGTCCATGCTGTTTGATTCTTTTTGAAAGCACTCCATTCCTGCTTTGTTTATTTAAGTTCTTTTCTCTGTGCTGGGACTTGCCAAATGGAATTTTGTCTCCCCCAAACCCCCACTGCCACCCTTTCATTCACAGAAATCAGTGAGATGTAAATACGGCTCATTTAGTTTTAGCACTGCCAACTTTTGTTTAAAAAATCAGACATAAGGTCCCTTGAATTTTGAAAGGGGTTTCAAAAACCTTTGTTGAAGAAATAAATTCTGAATAATTTCTGGTTTTGCTTTTTGCATTTTGTTCCTTTGAAGGTTCACACTTCTGAAACTTCGTGTACAATCATAAGAGATTGAAACTTGCTTTACTGTTAATAACTGCTGCATCCCCTGCAATCACACAGCTCCGACAGGGAGCCGCTGTAGGAAATGAGCCAAGTCAAATACTGCAGCTTAATAAACTCCTGAGACTTGACAACAACAAATTCTGCTCCTGGAAATGGCCCCTTGGTTTGCCTACAGCAGCTACAAATTCTGTGAGAAGCTGGGGACAGGGAACACCGCGACTGCGCCCGGGATTGGGGATTACAGAAATCAAGTCTGAAGACAGCAAAGGATGTGCCCTGAAGAGTGCTTTGGCCCTGAAGGGCTTTATCAAAGCTCAGCACTACTTTGTGTTAGAGCTGGTCCTTCAGCCCTGGGGCTGAGTTTGGGCTGGTTTTGAGCCTGCCAGCGACACCCCTCTGGTTCACCCACGACTGTAAATCACTGGGGTTATTAGTCGGAGCTGTCTCTCCTCTATTAGTGTCATTTTAGCTTGTCCTGTCCTGTGGCAGGTATCCACAGTTGTTTGGCTGGGTATGACTGATGTCTTCTCTAATTCATGTCATATGTCAGGAAGAGAAAAGCTGGGGGAAGAGGGAGCTGCCCTGGGCCAGCATAGGGGGCTGGAGGCAGGGCACTGCTGCAGGCTGGGGGAGAGCTGGGCTGGGACAGGAACCTGAGCCCCTCTGAGGTGAGCACAGCAGAAAAAGCTCTGCTGGGCACACACTGATGGCATAGTTTCGCTGTGGGTTCTGTTTTTAGCAGCTCCTTGTGGAGAAGGTGAGCGGGGGCTGAGCACCAGATTGGAGATGATTCTGTCTGTCAGAAATAGGGACTGTTTTTTTCTCTGCTGTTGGGAAATGTTGATGACATTACAAGACGGTCAGGAGGCAAAGCTTGGGATGGCTGTGGCTGGTCATCTTGTCTGGGTGATGCTGACAAAATCTTCACCAGTGAAATCATGCCATACATACAGACCAGCAAGAGAGGGGGATTGAAAGCACATGTGCAGAGCCTTGGTGGTTTGGAACAGAGGTGTGTGCAGCACTTCATTAATCAGACATGATTTTTGGGCAGCCAGGGCTGGCAGGCAGGTCACCTAACCCCCCAAACTTCAGTCAGTGCACCAAAATCCCCCTTTCTTTTCTGCCTTTTAAGTCTTTTATCTTTCCAGTCGGCAAGATGTGAGATAGCAGCACAGGCTTTCTGCTTTCTTCCTTTTTTCTTCACACACGATATATATATATAAAAGTATATATAATTTATAGATAACGTATACATAAAATAATATTCTGTCTAAATACATGCAGACACACACGAAGCATGTTGCAGAGCCTGTGGGAAATACTGTCTGCAACGGAGTTTGCTAATTACAGCAGCTCTAATGGCAACTTCCCCCCACCCTTCCCAACAGCAACAGAGATCAAAACCTTTTTTGTTTAAAATATTTACTGTACAGCTTGCAAAGCTTTAATCAACGTAACATGACGTTTCCTTGCAGCAGCCGAGTAATAAATATGCAATTAATAGGGAATTGAAATACCCCCATTAGCTGTTTGCAGAGCCTCCACTTCCCACTGTACAAACGCTTTCAAGAGCATTTATTGCTCTGCCTACAGTCAGCTGTGCCACCGGAGCACAGCGATGCCCTCTCCTTTGGCAGGGGCACGAGGGGTTTCAGAGCAGCTTTGGGACTCCTGGAGTGAGGATCCCTCCTGCTCCTGCCCTGGCAGCCACCAGGAGCCTGGGTGACACAGGCGGGCTGGGAGCCACAGACCCGCCCACAGTTTATGTCTCTCCCGCTTGGGGAATTGGGCTGTTGAGGCTGTTGGTTTTGCTCCAGTGAGTGTGCCTCTGCACAGTTCACAGGGCCAGGCAGGCTCTTTTCCAGTGGCTGTGTGCTGTCCCGGTGCAGGGCTGGCAGTGGGGAGCAGGGCTCTGTCCATCCCTGTCTGCTGCGGGGCTGGGCTCCTGCACTGGGGTGCCCCTTGGGCAGCCTGGCACTTGCTGCACGGGCTAAGCCCTGTTGGGCTTGCTCTGCAGTGGCCCACTGGCCACGTCAGCACATGCTTTCTGCAATTTATATGCTGCTTTTGCGAAATTTAGCTTCCCACCGTGGCTGAAGCATCACCCTGGCTCTGTCTTAGGAGACAGCACGGAGCTGGCTTGAAGCCCCCCTGATAACAAAGCAGGTAAAACACACAGAGCACAACCACTTCAGGGCATTCTCCAAAGTCTTGCCCCACACCTAAAGCCACAGTGTGTGAGAGGAGCCTGAACAAAGCCCTGGCAGCTTTGCCCCACAGCCAACACGCTCCTGACTGGGGAGCTGACCATGCAGCCACCCCATCCATCCAGCCCCGGGTTCAGTGATGCCCAGGTGGGTGTCTGGAGCTGCTGGAGCTGCTCTGTGACCAGCCAGAGCAGCAGCCAGATGCTGCTTCCCAGCAAAGCCTCCCCACTGCACGGGGAGGAGGCGGCGCAGAGCCCTGTGCCTCCCAGCTAAGCATTAGTGAAGCTTTTTAATCTCTCACTGTGGGATTTCTTTTTGCTTCAGCATCGCACCATAAAGTATTTCAGACAAGGTGACATTTTCCATCTGCATGAAGTGCTTGCAAACAGTGTGAATTTAACTTTTATTGGCCTGATTTAGGGGTATGGGACTGTGCATAAGTCTTGGTCTCTCAACCTATAGCCTTGCACTTTAAGTGATGAATTAGTCAGTAAAATAAACAGGGCATTATCTAGCTGTACACACGTCTGCATCTTCCAAAGAAAATTAAACTGTGTTTGAAGGTAAGAAAGCTAATGATGGTGAAATCAACTTGGCTATAAATTACCCCAAAACTCAAAACAAATCCAGAACTTTCTGGGAGCTGGAAAAAGCTCTTCTCCTGGAGCAGAACGCCTTGCAGGTAGGAGGGAAGTGAGTGACCATGCTGAATGGCCTGTGCCACTCTGTCCCTCTGTGTGTCTGGGTGCCCAGCAGTCCCCACCAGGTCTGAGCAGTGCGTGGGGTGAGATCCTGCTGTTCCTGCACTTCCCACTGCCATCCCCACGTGCCCAGGGAAGGAGTGATCCGTCAGGTACCATCTGCAGCCATCAACAAATGTTGATGTCTTAATGGCAGGCACCACACCTGCAGCTGGGTGTGATGGAATACTGATAGAGACATTAGTACCCAGGCTGGCGATGGGGTTTTATATTTCATTTAACCCAGAACACAGCACACTGCAATGTATACATTTGTAACTGCTCCCTTGATGGTCTCTCTGGAGTATTATAAAGATTTATCATGTAGTGTTTGGTCAATACTAAATACCGTGAAATGTCAGCAGAACAGTTCTTGGGACTGCTTGAGCAGTAAATAACAGAATCCTACAATATCCAAAAAGAAATGAGCAGGTGAGCAAGCAACCTTAGAGAAACAAAATGAAACAAACCAAATCCCTAACCTTTAGGAAAAAAAACAAAAAAAAACAAAAAAAAAAAAACCAAAAAAAACCCAAAAAAAAAAAAAAACCCAAAAAAAAAAAAAAAAAAAAAAAAACCAAAAAAAAAAAAAAAAAAACAAAAAAAAAAAAACCAAAAAAAAAAACCACAACAAAACAAAACAAAAAAAAACCCTAAAAAAACCCCCACCAAACAAACAAACAAACAAACAAAAATCCA
Source organism: Aegithalos caudatus (assembly GCA_013389925.1). Taxonomy (NCBI): domain Eukaryota; kingdom Metazoa; phylum Chordata; class Aves; order Passeriformes; family Aegithalidae; genus Aegithalos; species Aegithalos caudatus. The sequence goes on from WEIU01019322.1 coordinate 108,797, forward strand.
AATAAAAAAACCAAAGAAACAAAAAAACACAGAAAACCACAACAATGCAGGAAGGATTTTATTATTAAGTCCCTTTGGGTTTTAATGAAATATATGAATATTTGTCATTTAGATGGACTGGAAAGCCATTTAGGTCTGTAAATGCTGCACCAAGGATATCTGGGGTCAGGCATGACATCAAGTTTTGTCTCTTTCTGCCCCCTGAGATCCTTGCACCTCCTGCTCCATGACCCTGTGGCAGCAGCTGCTGTAGCAGGGAGCAGCAGGAGCATCCTCTGCATCCCCCTCTGCAGAAAAACCTGCCTGAGAAACAGCAGCTGCTTCGTGGGAGGTGGGGGGGACAACCCCTTCCCATTGCTGACACGTTTCCTGCTAATCACTCCCCAGCTAATGGTGGGGATTGCTCTGAGAAAACCTTCCAGGATGTTTTCTTTACAGGTCAGAAGTTGGCTACTGCTTAAACATATGTTCCTCTTTCCCTGTCTCTGACTTGCAGAATAGCTGCTAACTAACCAAAAGACAACATGGTGAGCCAAGGCTATTAGTGAATAATAATGCCATTTGCAGGCAGCAAAGGCTGAAAGGCTTCCAGAGCAGTTAGCAGTCTGCAGGCATCTCCCAGAAATGCATGAGCAGAGCTCCTGTGCATCAGCCAAGGAGCAATTATTCTTGGAAAGCACGTCTGCCTCACGCTTTAAAATCTTTTCTAGCGTCTTGCGTTTTTTTTGCCTTTTTTTTTTTTTTTTTTTTTTTT
>WEIU01019322.1:109911-133268 GCA_013389925.1 Aegithalos caudatus
TTTGGTTCTTTGGTTTTTTGGTTTTTGCTTTTTTCCTTTTGGCTTCCTTGTGGTTTTCTTTTCCCAAAACATCTCATTTGTAGCAGAAGATTATATTCCTAATGGGGTCTTTTTGAGTGCAGTATCGTACACAGTTCTGCTCTTTAAAGAACTAGCATGGATCCTAACAACTCTCCAGGCAGGAAATCTGGTGGGAACTCTGCTTTCCTGCTTACTGATCTATCGCTGAATTCAGTGATCCCACTGAGCCCATCAGTGCAGTGCCTTGGTAGCAAGTAATGACACAGGGAGCCACCAAAGGACTGTTTTATGTTCCAAACTTGTTAACTTCTGAGAATAATTCTTTTGCAACATTGCAACATTATTATATTTTTTGGCAAATCACCGAGATGCTTGCTAGCTCATGCCACAATTTCATTTAACCACTGTGGTGCTATCTTTCTCCCTTTAAATTACATTTTTCAGTTCCTGTATGAGACCTACTGTCAACATTTGTGTGCGTATGTTGTAAACATTTTTTTTTTTTTTAAATTTCGGTTCACTCATTTTAATTATGCATTTTATTTTAAATGCATTGTTTTATGACATCACTTGTTAATTGTTCAATTATCACTCTGTTCCTCTGCTGCTCTGCAGCGTGCAGTAGCCTTGAAGTGCTGTAGAGGCGTGCCACAAACAGGGGAAACAACAACAAAAATAAAAGGCTTAAAGACCCAAAGAGGCATCACAGGCAGTTCTGTGCTGTTTAATTACATGTTGTTTGACGAGTAATTGGTGAGAAATGAGCTGCTTTGTCAGCACTGTAGGGATTGTGCACCAGGCTGTGGCTGGGGGCAGGGGACAGTGGCTTTGACCTGTGGGGTGCCAGGTATCCTAAGGCAAATCCTGGGGATTTACAGCCCCTCCTGGCATCACAGGCATTCCAGGTCAGGTTATGAGGAGCTGCATTCCCAGCCCTTCTCCCCTTCCTCAGATCACCTGCTGTTACAAGCTGTTATACATGGGTATTTTTGGCTCTTTGCAAGTATTAAGATAAATTCTGTAAAATAACTTTGCTGTTATTTCTGCTATCAACAAAGCTTAGACATAGTAGTAGTAAAAGCTGATATAATTATGAGTAAACTGTCTGTTTTATTGGGATAACATCCAGTAAACACGTGATGAAAACCCTGCTACTGATGTGCCAACTATCAACATCTGCTGTCTGAAGAAATTATAGACTAAGGCCCAGACTAGAAGTGATAAGGAGAATGGACTAAAACACCAGCCAAAAAACACACATAGTCTAAAAAAAGGTGGACCTAAGGGGTGGACATGCTAAACAGTTCCCAGAATATGTAAACTAGCCCATCCTTTTTCACTCACTTTTACACCAAATTCCTGGCCACACCGTGCCTCCCACCTCTCCTTGGCCACAGCATGCCAGCTCCTCATCACCCTCTGCATCCTCAGTGAGGAGGCATAATAGTATAAATATATATATATATATGTATAACTACAAATCATATTATTGGATTTTCACAAATATTAAAATGAATGCTATATGTATAATATTGGAATAACTTTGCTGTATGAATATTGTAGNACATATATCTAAGGCCATAACATAATCTTAAAATGGAGATTATGTGATGTTAAAATACTTTTATTCATGTAACTAACTCAGAGAATGGTGAAGGTAATTAGGTGATTCCTCACATCTGTGGATTACCCTGTCTGGATGAAGACAGCAGTGACAGAAACCAGAACCCCAAAGGAAGAATTTATTGACTCTCCATTATCAGGGCGGGTAGAAACAACAGGGTAGAACCAGAAGGAGAAATAAAATATATTGAGTTAATCTACAGGATGGCATGATGACAAGTCAAAGGTTAAAACTAAGCAAAAAAAAAAAAAAATCTAAACTCAGAGGAATGTTTAAATAATGCATGATGGTCTATGAATATGCAACAGGCTAAAAAAGTATTTAAAGGGTGTTTCCAAGATAGTAAGTGTGCTCTTGGCTGGATGCCAAGCACCCACCACAATTTTTTTTCTTTGCTGTATTTCTTTCTCCTATTTTCTTTCTTGTTAAACTTTTAAAATTTCATCAAGAAAGTGAACTTTGTTTTTCACAGCTGATGTAAGGACTGAGTTAAAACCCTCCAAGAAATTAAGATACATTAATCCATCCAGATATCAGGTTGAAATGTAAGTCTAGTTTTAAATAAATAGAGGATTTTTAAGTGCTTTAATAATAAGAGTCTGTGTTAGTAGGTAAGAAAGAGACCTAGTACTTAGTTCGTAGTTCAGTGACGTTGTTTTTCACAAAGTTAATTAAAATCTGGTCATAAAGTTAAATTCTAGTCATAACAAAAATAATGTAACCTTTCTAGAAATTCCTAGATAGGACAGAGAGAGCTATATGAGTAGAATTTGTGTAAGAATTTACGAAAATTACCACACATCAATTTTAGCTTAGGATAGGCCCAACACTTTTGAAGAAAGTTCATGTTTAAGCCTAATTGGTTAAAATTAGAATAGAATGCACTAAGAATGTTAGAAAAATATATGCTTGGAGAACATGGTTACATGTGCTGTTGCTGCTGCTGCCTCTACTGCTGCTGATAAGGTGCTGTGAGTGCTGGCTGTGTGTGCAGGAGCCCTGAGGTGCTCACCAGGCGGGGGAAAGGCATGTTTGGGTGTGGTAGGTATTAAAGGAGGCTTTCAGGAAGATGTGAAAGCAGGATCCAGAAACAGTACGAGCAGAAGAACTTGGAATTAGGTGCAGCTGCAAAGCTTAAAAGTAGGAAAAGTTACAGTAGTACAGCAAACAAGGACATGAAACAATAATCTGAGTCTTAGGCTTGGCTAGGATAGATCTTATGGCTGCAGAAAAATATGCTTAGCAAGGGAGCAGAAGGTTTTAAGCTCAATAATGGAATATTGTTTATTGTTAATAGAAGGCAAACAAGCAAGCATTGTTTGAAGCAGGTGTGGGTGCTTTCAGTGACTGGCAGAACAATTGTCTGTAAGCTTTAGCAATGAGCCATTGGCTGGAAAACTTTTAAAATGCCCTGTGCCAAAGAGATCTTTGGCTGCTGCTGGCAGAGGTGAGCTGCTGCCATCCCTCAGTTGTCTCAAACCCTGATGTGAGGCTGATGCTGCAGTAAAGGCCTGAGGAACATCTCACAGTGGTCCTGTCCTGTTTGTGCCCAAACCTCCAACACATTTGTGCTGCACCTGCAGACACAGTGGGTGTCAGCTTGGGAGGGTACAGGGTGTCCCCTCTGTGGCTGGCACTGGGCTGGCGCTGCCTGAGCACTTGGCTGGTGCAGCCCAAGGTGGTGTGTGCAGGTTTGGGGATGGTCAGTCAGCTTCTGAGGAACTGCCACCCACTTTTGGCAGACTGAAGAGACTGATTCCCAATTCCTCTCACAGCCCCAGAGCTGCCTGTGACACATCCTCTGGGCAGCCCTGTGCATCTTCTCTCATCCTTTTTATCAAACAAAGCCAAAACAGCCTGAAGGTGGTTTTTAACACTAAACTCTTCATTAGATAGCCGACAGACAGCATGCCAGGTACACCAGGGCATGTCCAGGTACAAAACATTTTCATTTGCAATTCCACACTGTTTTCCAGTTTGGGAGGGATGTCTGAGTTGATGGCTCGTGTTTCTGTAAGGAATGCAACAGTTTGTGACCCATTTATAACAAAAGCCTGAGAGAGGGCTGAAGATGCTGATATTCCCCATATATTGTTGCATTTTCTCCCTTGTTTTACAGTAATTTGATGTTGTCTGAACACAGTAGTCGATCTTTTTTTAACTCCTGCTTGCGGGGTAGAACAGCAGGGATGATAAACCTTATGCTTTAGTTCAGAAATAGCATACATCAGTGAGAGCAACCAGGGCTGCACCACGGGAGAGAGGGGTAGTGGCAGCACAAAGCTCTGCTCACTACTGAAGTCTAATACATATACAAAAAACCCAACATATTGCCTGCCAGAGGAATTTTGTGTTGGCCTAGAAGGCTGCTTAGGCTTAGTTTTCTCTTGAATCTTGGCTCATGTCTGTTTTTACATTCTTTCTCTCCTCAAAGTGTGTTAATTTTAGAGCTCTGAATTACTCAGAGTCCTCAGAACCTGAAATGGAGACTTCCATGAGCACCACAATGATCCTGCTCCACCTGGAGCTGGCAGTGGCAGAGCCTGCATCAGCTGAACACACGTGTAGGCTGCTGTTCCTTCCTAAAGACAAAACTTGCCTCTCACAATATCCTCAAAAGCCTGTGAAATAGTTAATTAAGGTGGAAAGGCAAGCACAATAAGTGCATGGAGGGAAAACCCCACTCTGGCCAGTTGAAATTTTATTTGTGCCCTAAACTGGGGAACAAAAGCAATTAAGAGTAGCAGTGACCTTGCATCCTGTGCAGCCTCACTGTGCCTGAGCTGTGGAGGACCAGATTTGTTCTTAGGGCAACACAGTGTGGGGGAAAGGTAAACCACAGCACAAGGAGCATGGAAAAAATTAACAGAGGAACAAGCCAAGGATGAAAGCAGCACTCAGAGTCATCTGGGTGCTGGAGAGCATCTGCTTGTGTGTATACAGAGGGAAATAGAACAGGAGGAATGGCTCTGAAGCAGCCACGCTGGATGTTTGTTGCACAGATAGGACTGGGACAAATGAGAACATCTCCCCGTTTTCAGCAGGCTGTGCACAACCTGTGTGACTCTCACAGTGGCCACAGACCTCAGCAGCAGTGGGGAAGTGCCTTCCTTTGAGCGAACTGCATAATCTATTTCCAAAACCGTGAAGCCCGACCTCAGAGATCACAGGGATTTTTGCCTGATTAAAGACCAGAATAAATTCAGAGGCCAGGTTGTCTGGCTGTTGTAGCAGCAAATGTGGGAAGAAGGGCCTTGGGCTATTTTCCTTGACACGGAAAACTTACATGACAGATCATTTGATGTGTTGATTCTATTTTTTAAACATTGCCTAGCACAGACATCAGAGCTGGCTGCGGCTCAGGCAGCGTCAGCTCTGCCCTGCACAGCCCAGCTCTCCTGCCTTGCAGGGCAGGAGCTGTGCTCCCACAGGGCAGCAGCTCCCCTCCTCAGCTGTCTTCCCCACATCCAGCACGTTGTTAATAATCCCTGTGCTCCTCCAGGAGCTGTTTGCACGGGCACAGCCTTTGGCACAGGGCTAGTGCTGGGACAGTAGTGGCTCTGCCATAGTGACTGTGCTGCCACCAACCCAAACTGCTCTCACCTGGCTGCAGCCACCATCTCCATGTCTCCATGGGGACAATCCTGCAAGATCCATGGCTCCATGTGACCCTAAAAGCTTTGTGGCATGTTCCAGAGGAAGCACTGCATCCCCCTCTGCTTGTCACCTGGAGATGGGAACTGTGGTACTCTCACCCCCTCCACTGCTGAGCCCTTGTGGGGAGGGAGAGCACCTGGACAGACAGACAGACAGACAGACAGACAGGTTCCACATGGCTGACACCTTGGGAGGGAAGTTTTCCTGCTGGGGAACCTTGCTGAGAGCCTTCCCACGTTTCACATGTGTGAGAGGAGATGTTCTGAGGGAGGAGGTTCTTGGGAGACTCCATGTGGCACTTGGCTGGTGGGATCTTTTACCAGTGCTGGTGTGTGACTAGGATAAAAACAAGTCTGACATTCAGGTCCTGAGAAAAAATATGCTCAAAAAAGGAAAAAAAACCCAAACTGTACTTTCTTATTTGTTGTTGGCTTTGTAAATAGTTTTAAAAGCAAAAGCAATCCTAAATATTTAAGGATGAATCTTTGGTTTTGTCAGATTTTCTTCTCAACACCAGCACTTCAGAGCTTGTGGACAGACCTTTAAAATTACACCAAAGGGTAGTGCTGAAGTGCAGAGAGAGCTGAGACTTGCAGCTGGAAGAATTCTCCAACCCTCACTTCCTGACAGAGGCAATGGGGGATGGCAGATGGTAGGTGGCATTTGTTTATCAAAACAAGAACTCTGGGATCCCTTGGGCTGATGGAAAAACCATAGGGCTGAAGTGAAGAGTTGTCTGTGTGCACTTAATCAGCTGTTTCCTCTGAACTACAAAACTGCTCCTGTTTGGTGCAACTTGCAGAAAATTTAATTTAGCCACGGAGAACCAAGCCATCAGTCTTGTGCTGGGTTTGAAGGTAAAGTCACCAGGACTGCCACACCTCTTACCATCACCAGGAAACCCAGAATTTTGGCTCCAGAAACAATCACTGAAGGTTCAAGGGCACATACGTCTGGAGGTAACACCAGCCCCACTGAGAACCTCAATTCCAGCCATTCTAGATCCCAGTTTTCCGTGTGCTTTCCTTGTGCTCAGGTCTGTGGCATCCAGAAAGGGATGTCATAGTCTGCCTTTAATATCTAAAATATTCAGGGTATTTGACTAGAGAGGCTGCAGACCATTTGGATTGGATTTTTTCCACACATTTTTTCCAAACTCTCTAAGAATATTCAGGTTTTCCAGCCTTTTTAATGTCTAACACCATTCCCATTTTGTCCTAGAAAGAAAAATTAATCTGCTTTACTCCTTGTATGCTCCAAACCCCCAAACAACCAGGGTAACCACAGCAGAAAGATGAGGTGCTCAAGATGCAGCACAACTGTAGCATCCTTATGGAAGGTACCTGAAAACTGGAGCTAAATTCCTCTCACAGGGAATGGTGTGAATTAGCAGGGCCTTCCCGTCAAGCTGTGCACTTTTTGGCTGCTTTCCTCAGTGGAAAACCCTGAGTTGGTTGGGAAAGAAGCAAAAGTGCTCTGTGTAGCAAGGCAGATGTGCATCCCAACAGATGTGGTCATTCTGCCACTGGGGCAAAGCCAGAGCAGCTTTGGGATGAGAATGGAGATAAATGGGAATTGAAAAAAAATAAATAAAAAAGGTATGGGAGGAGAACTGGAACCCTAATGTTGCTTTTTCTTTCAAACTGATCTGTACACATGTCACACAGTTGGATGTATGAATAGTAAATTATTCTATTCATTTCTTACTCTTGATGAACAGTAAATTAGTCTAATAACATTTACTGTTCAATTCATTGATTGTCAGAGGGAGATTAGAGGCAAATAGCTTTTAAGTCTTTCCAGCTGCAAACATTAGAGTTGTCTAAAGTTATGATTTTTGACTGTAATTAGCTGCAGCTCTGCAGCATCCCCCCTCCAGCTCTGTTCCCACGGCTCAGGCACAGCCCTGGCCCTTGCCCAGCTGTGCTCTGCCAGCCTTGTGGCAGCAGGGATCCCAAAGATCACCTCAGCCAGGTGAACCCCTGACAAAGCAGGCAACAAAATTCAGTGTTTTCAACACTAAAATTTAGTGTTTTTACCCAAAGGGCTTCACAGCAAGAACGTTGAGGGGTGGAGAATTAGAGCTGTGAGGCTGGGGGCTGCAGGGGGGTGTGTTTGTGAGTGTGAGTGTGAGCAGGCAGGCTCTGCCAAGGCAGGAAAACCCTCTCTCTTCCTCTCTGGAGGGTCTGGGGTGCTCCCATTCCCAGGAGGGCTCCCTGAAGCCGCAGCACTGACACCAGTGGAATACAAGTGTTTGAGCAGGGAGAAGAAGGCCCATAAAGCAGCAAGAGGAGTCAGGACAGTTGCAGAGGGATGCCTGCCTTGTCCCCATGTGCTCCTCTTTGTCATCCTGCTGCCCCTGGCCCTGGCTCTGTGCTGGGACTCAGCCCTGTCTGTGTGAAGGAGCTGCTGGCCATTTAACAGACAAAGGGTTACTTGTAGCCAGGAGAAACCATAAACAGCAGAATCATTTCAAACCCTGCCACAGCTTGGAGGTGTTTATTACCTTTATCTACGCCCTGCCCCCCTTTTGTTTCACAAGACTAAAGAAGTAAATAAAAGTAGCCTCCTCTTGCTATGCTAGTCAGGCTTTCTCTCTGTTCCAGTCGTGCTCCCTGCCAGCTGTGGGTGGGCTGAGATATTGGTGCTTTGGGGAAATCATCCCCTGCTGAATCACAGACCCCAAGGGTGGCTTGGGTCACCTTAAAAACCACCTTCCTCTAAACCCCTGCCATGGGTGGGGACACTTCAACTGGACCAGGTTGTCCAAAGCCTCATCCAGCCTGGGGTTTTGGGCATCCACAGCTTCTCTGGGCACCCTGTGCCAGGGCCTCACCACCCTCACAGGGAAGAATCTCTGCCTAATATCTAATCTAGCCCCCAGTTTCAGTTTAAAGAGGGGTCCCCCTTGTATGAGCCCCAAAGTGGGGTAATTCCCTTTGTCCTGTCCCTCTAGCTCCTTGGAAAGGTCCCTCTCCAGCTGTCTTGTGCCCCTGAGGTCCTGGCAGGGGTTCTCAGGGGTCTCTGAGGGGTCAGCCTGGGTACCCAGCACTGCTGCTGCTGCTGGGGAAGCTCAGGTGAGGACCTGGCTGTTGGGGGTTGGATTAATTTCCTTTGTGCTTGTGGAATTTTTTCCCAGTGGGTTGCTATGGAACTAATTGCTGAGTGCTGACCAAAACAAAGAGGTGGCCAAACACGATTTTTGGGGCTGCTGTTTTCTGATAATGGCCCAGCTGTTAAGACCAGGTGGGGCAGTGTTTCTTATCTCTTTCACCACCCATCCTCCCTCCGGGAGATATCTGCTGATAATGGGCCATTAAGGCTCACCAATGACATGACACATCACATTGTCCCAAAGTGAGATGCCCCACCCAGGGAGGGGGGCCCTGGCATTCCTACCTGGATAAAAGGGAGACTCAGGAACAGCAGGACATCCTGCTTTTCCACTGGATTCCCAGAGGAAGACTGGACCCATCTTGCCACCACTGGACTTTCTACAGGACCATCTCTACTCCACAGGACTGCGTCTGTTACTCCAGAAGGATTCATCTGGACTGCTTCTAACACCCTGACCAACAGGGTGTCAGGTCACGTCCCTGACTCTGTCAGGGTTTTCTGGGGTTTTTGTTTGTTTTGTTTTGTCTTTCTGTACTACTACATTTATATTTTTAATATTCCTAGTAAAGAACTGTTATTCCTATTCCAAATCTTTGCCTGAAAGCCCCTAATTGCAAAATTATAATAATCTGAAGGATGGAGTTCGCATTCTCTGTTCAGAGGGAACTTCCAGCTATTTTGCTGGCAGATAACTGTCCTTTCAAAACCAGGACACTGGCACAGCAGCCCTGGCTCAGCAGGGCTGGCAGGGCTGCAGGGATGGGGGGACAAGCAGTGGGCACAGGCAGCCACTGGGACAGATGGGGCTGTGGAGATGCAGCCTCTGCTTCCTCATCTAAGCATGTGGGCTGTAGGCAGCAGTAAACCACCACTCACCATATTCCAGGGAAATTCGTTCTCATCAGAAAGCAGGGAATCCGTTAAAAGCTCGCTGTGTGCAAATAGTTGGTTTTTGGTGGAATACTCCACCGGGAAATCTGGGGAGACGTTTCACTGTCTGGAACATGCTGGGTTTGGGCTATGTTTAGCTCAGCTCACCTGGGCTGTGGGCAGGTGAGAGCTGTTCCAGGGTCTGTGCTGGCCCTCTGGGGCTGACTCACAGCCAGGGCAGCTTGGGAAGCAGGAGCTGAGCTGGAGAATGGGACCACGACTCCAACAAAGGCAAACAATACCTCAGCTGCAGACAGGGATTAATGTCAAAGCAAGATCTTATTAAAGACAAGGCTTCTAATTTAAATTTCTCTGGGTGTTTGCTCATTTCTTTTTTTTTTTGCTTCCTCTCTTTCCCATGGAGCGACCCACAGTAATGAAAAATGTCAGAACTTGGGGGAACTGGAGCTGTGACTGTTTGGATGGGGTTCATTTTCAAAGCTTTACTGTTCGTGCCTTTCTTATCCTAAGGTTTTCAAATAGAAATATACACACACCTTAACAACAAAAGGCTATAATGACTGCATTGTCACCAGATAAAACTGTACTAAAAATAAATAAATGCTGCAGTTTAGCATGATTCAGTAGGCAGGGTCCTTATTATTCTTCCACCATTCAAAGGAAGACTCAGTTTCAGCACAATGCACTCCATCTCTGTAGCATCCCTCATTCCACCAGGGTTTCTTTCAGAGCTCCTCTCTGCTCACGGATGCAGAGGGTTAAGGATAACCACGGGTGAGTGTTGTGGTCACTGATGCATGTTTTTAAGTGGCAGGACACAGTGAAGGATCTTGGTTTAAGTGTAATAAAAGTGAGGTCCCGATTTGTTAATGAGGAGCATTGTCTGCTGCAGACACTAATTTCACTACAGGGTGCAGTCTTCAAACTTTTCATTCTAATTAGAATGCATTTCCATATTCTTTATCAATTTCTCCCCTTATTGAAATCTTCTCAAATGACCTTTTTTTCTTCACTTATGACTCATCCCAAGATTTTTATTTTTCCCAAAACAATCATTCAGATGCAACTGCATTTTTCCAGTAAACACGTTAAAAAATAAATGACCTTGCCAGCTCATGCCTACAGAGTGGGAGAAGGGCATTAGCAGTGCAGAGGCAGCTACTAATAATACATGGGGAAATTAAGTATGGGAGAAGACCTTCTTCTTCTAATTCCTTGAGCATTTAATTTCCAAATGCCCTGCAGTGGAATGTGTCTCAAGCAGGAGCTTAATGGCTACCAATGGAGTTCCAGCAGTGGGAAAACAAGTCCTGACAGAACAAGGGGCGTTTTATGCACGCAGGAAAATGGGTTATCTGCTAAGGAGGCTTTTTAAAATTTATTTTATTATTTATTTCCTTCAGCCCTCCACAGCTGTGTCCAGTTCCAATTTGTCTAATAAAGTAAATTATTAACTCAAGCTGACGAATTGGTTGGTGTTGGTAATAGGCTTTCAAAATGATTAGTGATATATACTCATTACCCAAATTAAAAAGCCATATTAAAAATAAGGAGAGGAAATGTAGCAGCATTATCAAAGTAATGATTTCTATTTAGTGCATATCTTTCCTGAACTTTGGCAAATGTTGAATTATGCAAGACAAACAGTAATCTGAGAGCATTCTAATTAATGATGGTATTTTTTGCTATCAAATTAAACCCAACACATTCACAGCGCATCTGACTTAAATGTTATCACAAATTCTTCACACTTTGAGGAAGATTGTTGATGTGTTTGAAAATATTATACCTGTGCACCAGTTACCAGGCTTGAGCCATGATTCTTCCCTTGCCTTAGGATAATTATTAATGAGAAAGACCTGTAAAATTCAAAATTCACCCAAAATAATAATAATAGTAATAACAGTAATAATGATAATAATGCTAATATACTAATAATAATTGTAGTGATGATAATAATAGATAATGATAAAAGTAATGTCATAAATTATTGTTTTATTTATTATTATTAATAATAATAAACCCCAGAGATGAGTATCTTGACAGCAATTAATCACAGTGTTTGTAATCCAGGGTTTGCCACATGTTTCACCAACTAACAGTATCAAACAGTTGTTTTCCCTTTAAAGACGCTTTATAGATGAAAACATATTTACAAAACTTCTTTCAGAATTAAACAATAATCAGGCAGCTAATTAAGCACAATATAAGTGCTGAGCTTTTGTGTTAAAGACCTGTCCAGGCTGCAACATAATTTTTACTTTGTTATTATATGCAGAAAGTTAATAAAAATATAATTTTGAAAAAAAAAATCACATTAGTGATTTGCCAGAGTGAATGTAGATGTCAAAAATGCTAATGCAGAGAAGCTGTCAGGAGTTTAAATAGATTTTTCACTGACTTGCCGTTCTTAATTATAGCTCAGCACCCTGCACAGGTTAAAAAAATGCTGGGTTCCTTCGAAGCAAACTATGAGCTCCTTACCATCTCATCAAATTCTCCTTCTCCTTCTTTCAAATGGATCAATCAGATGCCAACACATAACATTTTTCATTTACATCTTTTCTTAAGCTTCCTTATCCACTGCAATTATATTTTTTACCCAAATCTATCCTGAAGGGGATAGAAGAGATTTCATGGAAGAAGCGTAATTGGCAATTGAGCTTGCTCTTTTCGTGGGCTCCTTTTATGAGAAAAGATAACGTTTTGTGTGGTAGAAATTCAGCACTTAAATTAGGGGGTATGCTGGCTACTTAGTTAAATAATCTAGAATAATCAGGTCAGGAGGGAATAGCACGTAGCTTTCTCTTAATGTTTTGTATTAATTTTTCAGATAATGTAATTCCACGTTCTAACCAAGCATTCAAGAGCGCATCAGAAAAAAAAAAAAAAAGCACCAGGAACTGCAGGATTGACAAGCTGCTAATCCAATCCTCTGACAGTCACAGGGTGCCATGTAAAAGAGATCCTTTGTTCTTTAAGAGCTGATTGAGTTCCATTAGTATCCATATTCAGAGCCCTGGGCACAATATTAATGCTAATACCGTTGTTACGGAGATGGAAAGCCGTTAAGAATGAACAATAATCAGCTCACAATATCATTGGACATATTCATGCAGCTTGTACTGGGGTGAGATCCGATGGCTCTGAACCCTTCCAAAGGGAAAAGGAAAATCCAATTAACATCTTCCGTGTAAACCTCCTCGGCTACTTTCGCTGGAGATGACCTTGGGCAGCTGTGCTGCAATTTTGCCAAAACCTCAATTGTGTCTTTAATTCAGTGGGGTTGTTGGGTTTTGCCCAAAACAGAAGGCCTGGCTCTGCAGCCCACCTCTCATGCTGGGGAAGACTTGCTCACAGAAGTTCCCTCAGCAGCCTTTGGCACGCTCTGAGCTGAGCTGTGGCACAGATGGATTTCGGGATTTACACGTCCTTGGGGATGTCCAACCCCACCGGTGAGAAAACTCCTTTCCTCTCCCATCTCCTGACAAAGTTCCAGCTCTTAGATCACAGAATGGTTTAGGTTGGAAGGTGTTGCTTTTTTATCTTCTTTTCGGTTAGAGTCAGGATTAAATGCTCAAGAGACAGTTTTTCGTTTGGACTCAGATGTTTATTAATTCTTATTTATGTTACAGTCTCACGAGCTGTGAGTTCTAGCTAACAAAGTGAAAATTGGTGCTTATCTCTCTCTTTACAAGGCCGTTTAAGGACAAGCTGTCCAATTAAGAAATGACACCTAAATTATTTGTTACTTCTAACCCAATAACCAAACACCCCTGGCCCTCAAAGTGGATTTTTTTCTACCCAATTACAAGATACTCCCCAAACCCATGAAGAAGAAGGTGAAGAAGAAGGTGAAGAAAAAGGACTTGGCCTTTCCCCTCTATCTTGCTTTATATATATTACTATATTCTAAAGCCTTAAACTCTAAGTTTTGCATCCTGTGATATCACACACTTCTATCCAAACCCCACACCCACAATCCCAGGGCTGTCACTCAATTTTGGGAGCCTTTTCCATGGCCTCAGGTCAATGCAGAGTTTGCTTGGAGGTCAGTGCCTGTCAGCACAGAAAGCCCGAAATTCTCAGTGTCCAGGGTTCCAACAGGAAGGGACCTTAAATATCCCCTAATTCCAGCCCCCAGCCGTGGGCAGGGATGGACCCTGGCCTGGCATTCCTGGGTGAGGTGGATGGTGATCCCTGGCCCGTGGTCAAGCACACAGTGCTGATGAGGGATGTGGGGAGAGCAGGAGGTGCTCCACGTGCTCACCCATGGGCAGCCCAGACCCTGCAGCCCAATTCCCTGGACCAAGGGTAGGCCAGCCTGTGCTCAGAGGAAAATCTGCTGCTTTAGAAAAAAGGGCTTTGCAATCAGTTTGAATCAAGCCTAGAAAAACTCTAATTACAGGCAAAATCTAGCCTGATGGGACAAAAATAAAGAGTGTTTTAATCTGGGGCAGGATAGGAATTTACCCGCGTTCATTGCCCAAGGTAGGGTGAGGAAGCAACCTCTGTGGAAGAACTCACAAAGAATTTATTTTTTATGTACTTCACTGCACTGTCCACTCAATATTTTTCATTAAGTTGGCAAACAAACACGAGTTTCCACAGCTTGCTCTCCACATCCCTGCTTCTCTGACAAGCAGCCTGCAATGAGACTGGCAGATATTGCATGACAGAAAAACCCTCCTCCCTCATTTAACCACATGGCTCAAGGCTTCCCTGGGCAACAACATCCACCAGGTTTGGTCCTAATCACCACGAGCAGCATCCTGAAAGGAGGGAGGACCTTGATGGAAAGAGGTACATTCATTCCCAGGCAGCATGGACAGCTTCTGGACATAAAGCTTTTCCTTCTCGTGGCTGTACAATCCACAGGGACAGAGGTAAAAGACTTGTTACTGGCTGTGCTAATGCCACGGAGATGTTCAACATGAATTGTAAGTTGTCTTCAGCCTGAATCTTTGTTGCAGCTGCTGTCAACAGCACAAGTGAAGATCCCAAAATATAAAGCATTTTGAGCTCTTTCTTTTCATTTCCTTTCCATTATACCAGGATGATACTGCCTTATCTCAAAGACACACTTGCATACTTGCACTCTATAATGGAGAAACAGCACTACATACAGGTCCCTAAAAGTAAACACCAAACTCTCTAAATCTTGCATATAATTAGGAAGATTCTTCTGGATTTATTATTTTCCCCCCCCCCCAAAGCTGTTACTGCTTGATTTGGCTGTCATCTGTGTCACTTCTATGGAAAGATTTTTTTATGTAAGAAAGGGAAAATCAGAACAGCAAGCTAGTAACTTGTTACAACAGGGAAATTTAAGGTAGAAAAGAATGAAGCAGAGCTGCTGACAGTGCTGTGGTGGTTGTACCTCCTCCTTAAGTAGAAGAGGTCAGGGTCACCCTTTGTTTTACAGGGCCTCTTTTGGGAAGAACCAGCACAAACCTCACACTTAATGGACACAAACATCTTTCAACCTGTAAAGAAAACAGCTTCCCTGTAAATATCCCCAGCCCACAACCAACAAACCAAATTCAGTCGCAGCTTTATAATTTTGATTTAATTTGCTAGCCTATTAATTCTCACCATTAGATTCCACTGATCTGCTGAGTCCATTTCAGCTGTGGCCTTTATTCAATTGCTTAATTGGCTTAGCAAAGCCTGGCTGCACCAGCTCTGCAATGGGTTTCTGTGTGTGCCTGCCTGCTCTTCCCTCTAAGCTCTACAGAACATAAACAGAACTTATTTTACATTAAATGTTGGTCAGGCTCAGAGATCCCAAAGATCATGGCAGTGATGTGGAGGGCAGTCTCTAGGCTGGTTTAATCTTGCCTTGCTCAGCTCTGGCACGGCTGGAACGCTGGCAGTGCCCAGCTCGGGATCAGTGTCCAGGCTCAGCTTGACTGGGGCAGGAGCTCTCATTCCTGGGGTTGTTCCTGCTGGTAGGGGCAGGGTAGGAGCAGCTGGTGGCAATATCTTCTGCAGAGACAGAAAAACTTTCCCCTGTGCTTCACTACCACCAGCACACCTGAGCGAACCCAGCCTCGGCTGCCACTGGGATTTTCAGCACGCTGATGCAATGCTCTGGCATTTCTGAGCTGGCTTCATTTGCATTTAAACAATCAAGTGTTTTAATTAAAATGCATAAATGAATCATCCACTAGAAGCCCTATCTCCCCTGTTATTTATTTTTTATATTAAACCTTCAATTTGATGGATAAGCACTGCCATTGGTCATTTCTGCTAAAATGATCCCATCAGCACTGAAATATTTGACAAATCTGATGTTAAATTTTTCATCTCTAGCTTTCAGCACTTGAGGTCCATTGAGATAAATAGAACAGCTCACACTTTTGATCTATTCTTTGAAGCTCTCTGGGACCAGCTCTCTGTTAGAGAGGGAGGCACAGGTCCAGGGATGGTGTGAGGTGCAAATCCTGCTCTCCTGATGGCTCTCAGACACAGCCCAGCACATCTTCAGTGATGAGAGTGTCCCTTCCCTCCTCAGTGTGCTCCATCTGTGACAACTCTCTCTTCTTTCCCTACAGTGACAGAATTTAGGGGTTTGGCACTCATCTGTTGATAAAACAGGAAGTAATGTGGGCTTTCTCCTAAGTCAAACCCAATTTCTGTATGCTTTTTTTTTTCAATTATTATTTTTACCCTGTAACAGTGGTATCTGCAGTCATCACAGGAGATCCTCCTCCTTCTGGAACACGCTACTTTGCAGTATGGCACTGCATGTTTAACTCCAAGGAATGTAATTTGTCCTAAGAGCTGCATCCTACAGAGAATAAAGCAGAAAACACACTCTGCTGGTAGCTTCTCTCAGAGGATTACTGTAAAACTAAGCTAATAACAATGCAACATTCCTTCAAAAACTGAAATCTTGCTCACATGCTAAGAAGCTGTAAGAGTAACAGCATCATCTGGTGGCTTCTGCCACAAAGAATGGATTAATTGATTTTTTTTTGTTCTGTTTCATTGAAATTCCTCATCTCTCAGGTGAGGCCAGGTCCTGAAGGAATGTGTGAGAGGAAAAACAGACAGAAAATGATAAAAATGAGAGAAGGTAATAATGAAATCCTCAGCTATACTGAAACATTAAACTGCATCTGATATCTCAGATCTTTTTAAAAGGATTTTTTAAAGAACATTGAAAAACACCATCCTCATTGAAGTCAAGCTTCATTTACAGCAATGCCAGATGGGTTGGGATTTTCGAAGCATACATTAAGAGCAGGAATGATGCTGCTAAAGGCCTTGAACCTTAGATAAAGATTGGTGTAAACCTCCACAAAATCTTAAGGCAATTCCTTTTCATCATTTCTTTTGTATGTGCCAAATCAAATCCCTCCAACTCCTCCTTCACCTTCCTTTCGGAATTCTTCTCATTGATCTTCTCACCACTTGGAGAGGTGGTGTGTAAAGATGAGATGAACATGTATTAATTAGCAAAAGGGTTTTTTTTCCACTGTGCAGAAGTGTGTTGTGATTATGGGGGCAAAGCAAGCTAACCCACCAAAGCTTACATCTGTGGTTGGTGCAGTGCCAGAGGCTGAACCTGCCTGCCTGAGGTATTAAACCTCCCCAACCTGAACGAGCTGAAACATTCCCAGGAATGTCCGAGGTCTCCTGCAAGGAGTTCACCACAATCCAGATGAATCACAAGGGCCATACTAGCCCATAGAACCTGAAAACTTCAGGATTAGTTGTCCCAAAAGCTTATTAACAAGGCAATAACATGAAAATTATTCCTTCTGGCTTTATTGGTGCGCAGTGTCTGTTTTACATTCATATAGTTTCTGTCCTATCCTTGGCAGTTGTCTTCTTTGTTGTATTCTTACAAAGAGAGAAATATCAAAACATTAATTTAAGCTGTCACAATGCAAAGGGCTGACAGTCATATAAAGAATTATCATTGTGGCAGAGAATGGAGACAAGTTAGTGAAGGAAAATTAAAATGACTAGCTAAACAGAACCAAACTTCTTGAAAAATCCAGGATATTGCCATGACAATTCAAATAGCTCCAACTTTTTCCCTTTGTGTCTTCCAGCCCTTTCCTACACAGACTATTATCAATCTGATGGGGAAAAGAAAGAAAAAGAAATCACTTCACATGTCTTCTAGTTTTAGTGAAATATGTACTTCTAAAGAGAAGATTCATCCTGTACCAGTTTGTGAATAAGATAGATTGCAACTTACATCAATCTTTGTAATTTTCCATAATTGTAGAAGTCAGACTTGACCAAGATTACAGCCTGTCTAATCCTTCTTGCCAATGCACACAATATAGAAAGTGTTTCTTTGCCCTATCCAGGTCTCCTATGGAAAATAAAAGCAATTCCTTTTTACCAAACAATAAGATTCCTGCAGGTGGTGGCTCAGGGTATCAAATTGCCTAAGAAAAATTTTAATTAGATTACAAATAAGAAGGGACTGTTTAAAAGAAGAAAAGAACCACTTCACTCTTGTGTTCTGCCTTTCAGCTGTAGCTCTTGGGACATTTTTCTCTGTCTCTGAAGACATCAGGAGCATGGGAGTCTCAAGGTGCACAGCTGTGCCCAGCAAGCCAGACCACTGCACTCCAACTTCCTTCCTCTGGGAAAGAAAATCAGTGGGATCTTTTCCACAGGACAGCTTTTCAGCAGGGAGAACAGCACTTATCCTGTGCTCTGGCCCCTTCTCATAACCTGCCCTCCCCATCAGAGGAGGGTGGTAAGAATTTAATGCAAAGAGTTGGTGAAACATCCCAAATTCCACACAGTTTGCTGCTTCTAGCGATGGTATCTGCAGTGAGAATTGAGGCTGTCAGCAGTGCAGTGGCTAACAGATCAGATTACTAATGAAGCAGGAGTCCACAGGACTGCTTTATAGAGTCTAAATTCATAATTAATTCCCATACACACAAGCAATCACGGAGTTCGCTCAGCTGGCACATCAAAACCTGAGCAAAACACCAAAGGCTGAGCAAATCAGTCTTCCCAAGGTGGATGAATGAGAGGCTTACATGAGTAATGCCAACAGGACAGAGGCACAGAACTCCCTGTGGATGTAAGGACATAAGATCCTTTCCACTTGTTCATCATCCTTACCTGTCCTTAAGCGCTGTAATCCTGGAATTAGGCAGGCAGAATGTTTGGAAGCTCCACAGCAGGTTGTGTGTTATTTTCAGCAGCAGCAGCAGCCACTCAGTTCAGTCAACACCAAGCCCAAGGTGCCAGCACTGCCTGCCAGAGCAGCCTGGCCAAATCCTGGGGGTCCCTGCAGGGCTGGACCCTCTGCATGGTGAAGCTGCACCTAAAACATTGCAGAATTAAAAAAAAAACAACACCAAAAAACAACCCAAAACAAACCAGGGAAGGACTGCAATCACTATTATTCTCCAAATAAATCAGATGTACATTATGAGCTGGGAAAGCAGACAAGAAAACACTTAGAAATGTAATAAATGTGAATAGCTACAGTTACACAAAACGTAGCTTCATATCTCTAATAGTATTGATTGTTTTTATGACTGTGGTCTCAAAGATGTTAAGTTATGCTAAGAAGATGTATTTGCAAATTACTTGGATTACTGTGAATAGTGGGAATGTATTTAAAAGTGTATGCATATCCCCTTTGGCCCTCTGATCCCCCTCTGCAGCATCCTGATTCAGCTGGCAGAACATTAGGCACTTTAGACACTTCTACTTGAAGCATTCAGACAATCCTGGAAATATTTGGGCTACTCAAATGGAGAGCCTTTGTCTAAGCTGTCTTTTCACTGATCCCAGAGCTCTTATGACTGATTTGCTTTTCACATTTTTCTGTGCCTTTCAGTTTTTAATCAGATATGATTTACTGTGAGGAAGAATTTGACCATTTACTATTGTATAGTAAGAAATAAGCCTACTACATCAAGCATTCAAGGAAATTTCATTTCTGCAATAGAAGGTATAATTGAGGAACCATATTTTCAATGTAAGATACTGTCTAAAACTAGGCCCTAGCATGAACCCTGGTCAACTAGACACAATCCTCCTTAATATGGTCTTTGATAGCATTCATTTAACACTCTAGTGCAAAGCCTTCAAAAGGGCATTGAATGAAATTAAGTTTCCAAAAGAACGGTGATAGTAACAGAAGTCTCTTCCTCTGAATTAGTGGCAATCTTAAAATCTGCACTGCTTTGAAACAGCACATTAATCCATGATGAAAATGTTTACATAGCATTTAAAACTACAAACAGGATTAGCAAAGAACTTTCCAAGGACAAGATATACTCAGTTCGATTCTAAGAGTGAAAAGAAAGTAGGAAGGCTAAAATTAGACTGGGGGAATCCTATGCAAAATGTATTTGGCCATGGTGTTCAGCTAACCCATGTAGAGCCAGTCCACTCTGCTTTCCCCCAGGAGAAGTTATGGCCTTTATAATACAGAAACCCTGGATCCAGAAAGGAACAAGCAAAAACCTTCAGCAGGGCAGAGAACAAAAAGCTGCCAGAAGAGGAGTGCCACTTGCCTTGACTGCACCTCCATGAGGTCCCAACTGCAGAGCATTTATCTGCTGCTTCTCACTTCTCTGTCACTTTCTCTTTTGGGCTGAGCAGAGCTGCAGCACCAGATCTACCCTCACCACCTGTCCTGGTTTGGGAAGACAGGTGTCCTGCAGGGAAAGATGGAGCTTCCCTTGGAACGGAGAATGTAAAGCCCCTCCCTCCAAATTATTATAATTTTGCAATTAAGGGAGCTTTCAGGCAAA
Source organism: Aegithalos caudatus (assembly GCA_013389925.1). Lineage (NCBI taxonomy): Eukaryota > Metazoa > Chordata > Aves > Passeriformes > Aegithalidae > Aegithalos > Aegithalos caudatus. The sequence goes on from WEIU01019322.1 coordinate 129,976, forward strand.
GATTTGGGAATAGGAATAACAGTTCTTTAATAGGAACATTAACAATACAAATGTAATAGTACAAAAACAAACAAACAAACCCTAGAAACCCTGAGAGAGTCAGAACAGGACCTGACCCCTGTTGGTCAGGGTGCTGGGAGCAGCCCAAAGAAATCCTCCTGCAGTGCCAGGTGTGGTTCTGGGGGAGCAGAGCTGATCCTGGAGAAGGCTCCAGTGGTGCTGGGATGGGTCTGGATCCCTCTGGGAATGCAGAGCACCCAGGCTGGGCTGGGCTCTGATGCCAGCTTTGATCCAGCTGGGAATGCTGGGCTCCTCCCCTGGGGGCAGCCTCTGCCCCTGGGATGCTGGAATTGTCTGAGATCCCTGCAGTGAGCCTGGCTGGCCCCTGAACAGCAGAGATCCCTGCAGGGAGGGTGGGTCCTGGCAGGGATAAGAACAGCAGAGATCCCTGCAGTGAGGGTGGGTCCTGGCAGGGATAAGAACAGCAGAGATCCCTGCAGGGAGGGTGGGTCCTGGCAGGGATAAGAACAGCAGAGATCCCTGCAGGGAGGGTGGGTCCTGGCAAGGATAAGAACACTGCCATACCTGGGTTAACAGCTGGGCCATGGACAGAAGGCACCCAGCCCCTGGAGTTATGAGGGATGGGTTATACAAGAGACAGAGAAACACCTCCCCATCTGATTTCAACAGATAGAAAAGTAGAATGCACACTTTTGGTTACATTTTGCAACCCTTCTCAGAGCTGGGGCAGTGCTGTGCAGGGTGAGTGGGGGACAAAGGCAGCCCTGAGTGGAGGTGAGCCTCAGGAAGGTGGAACAGCTGTTGCAGTAGAGATGGGCAAGACACTTACTTCTTCATGCACAATAGCCTACCTTTAGTCTCCACAGCTCACATTTATGGGGTTTTCTGAAGGTGTTGTGTTTAATTCTAATTGGTCAGTAACTCATGGCAATCCAGTTTGTTGGTTTGTAGTTGCTAGTGTCCATCAAAAACTTTCCTCTCTAACGATGTTTACATTCTTGTCTCCTAAACAGAAAATGTTTCACACAGGTGAAATCTTTCTTCTCACAGATGCCAATTCCTTTCTCAGGGGATCTTATCAGGCCAGCTGTTAGCTGTGCTTAGCTGAAATAGCAGGCCTGAGCCATGGTTTTACAAGGGTTACAATTCTTATTTTGTAAGGCTTTACCTGTATGCAGCAAACAACATCACCCACAGATTATCTGTCTGAAGGGTGTGGCTGCAGAAGGCTCATCCTCACACAGCACAAACAATTTCTTACCTGGGTACAGTGTTTGACTCTGTTTCTGCAGCAGATCTGGGCTGGCCTGGTGCTCTCTCAGCTGAACGTGAGGTGGAGCCTCCCCTCCCTCCCTGTCCTGCTCCTCACTTATAAACCTGCACATCTGCACCTGCGCAGGGGGACCCTGTTATGAAAGTGAATTCAGAATGAGATGAACAGGAATTGTTTTGGGAGTGAAGAGCAAATCTCTGCAAAGCCTTAAAACCTGTTCTTAGTAGAGTTTTTGATTGCTCCAGGGTGTGTATGCCCACATGTATGTGCTTCTGCAGCTAAAAAGTGCAGCAAAAATGATTAAACACATGAGGAAAGAGGCTTCCATCCAAAAAGTGATTAAAAAGACTAGCATTGTTTAGTTTACAAAACACAAGAGTAAAAGATGATATAACAGAAGCAGAGAGAAGGGGCTATTTATTCTGTTTTCTCTGAAGCACAAATATGCATGGAAAGGTGAAGGAAGAATGCTGAAAACATTCGTTCAGTGTATAATCAACCCTGCAACTCATTGCTGCAGGATATTAGGCAAATTTTTCAGAAATATTTCCAAAAGTGTTTGATGTGACAAATAATAAGCCTCAGCTCCTGAGGTGAAGGAAAAGCAAAAACAAACCATCTCCCCAAACTGGAAGGACACTTAGTCCCTGTCCTTGTGCTAGAGATGGAATTTTTGTCTCCAGAGGGATAGCATTATTTATTTATCGAGTGCATGATATGGAAGCACTCATTTCCTTCAAGCAGGAGGTTCTGTAGCAGGCAATTAAAAGGGTCAGCAAATGCAGCTATATTGAAGCCATTGCTTCCAGATTTCTCCACGAATACATGAACTTAAGAATGGTGAAGTGGCTTGGGTTTAGTTACTTTGTTCTCAGCTTGCTATTTTCCCCAAAGATTGCTAACAACATCTAGGTAACAGTCAAGGCTGAGAATGAAAATGGAATTAAATATATTCACGTCCTTGGAAGATTCTAGTTCCTACACACTTGCAGATGCCAAGCAAACTTTTTTTTTCTGCGGATTCCACCTATTTTGGGTATAAAAGGGAAACTGTTGTGTCTCCAGTGTCACTCCAAGTAATTCCAGTGAGTGGAACTGGAATTTCAGTGTTCCCCTGTGCATGAGGCAGTGGTGGGAGCAGCCAGGAGGGTGCAGGTTTGGGTGCTGTGGTGCTGCTGGGCTGGGGAAGGTGCTGCCACGGACAGAATTAGTACCTGCTTAAAATGTGCACCGAGAACAAACTGTCTTTTTTTGAGGAAAAAAAAAAATAAAATTAAATGCTACTTCTGGCTTATGAATGGTTTTCTTGCAACTGTCAGGCCATCTGCTTGGAGAGGGGTCTGTGCAGTCATGAAAGGGATCTTAAAATATACTCTCCTCATAAACATCTTTTGTTTGGAAAATCCACATGCATCACATAATGCAGTAAATGGCAGCACAGGCTGAAGTGAAACATTTTTAAATGCCGAGGATGCAGCCTTGGATACAGCTCCCCCTGCCCCCCTCCCCTCTATTAATAAGCTCTCTTTAAATGCACCCTCAGACACATTTCTTGCACAGCCTCAGATTGGCAGCACCCACCTGCTGGGAAACATGCTAAGAGAACTTCCTTGGGTACATCCAAAATACCAAACTGGCTGGTGGGCAGAGGAGAAACAGGCTCCTGCAAAGCAGCTCTCTCAGAGATTACATCATTCTCACAGCCAATTTTCTGCCTACACTGCACCATTTTATGTGGGGTTGTGTGTGTGAAAAAAAGAAAACAACAAAAAAAACCCCACCCTGGCATACGTTCGTGTGTACACAATCAAAAAACGCCAAATTAGGGGTGTGCAAGCACATCTAATTCTAGCATTTCCTAACTTTCATCAACTTAGGTTTTCAGAACTGGTATGTGAATATATACAATACATACATATGCACACAAACATTTATTTGGTTTGCATGCTTAGAATATGAAATTGTGTCTATGAGAACAGTGCTGTGCTCTCCTTACTTT
>WEIU01019322.1:133284-158249 GCA_013389925.1 Aegithalos caudatus
TCGCCCCCCCCCCCCCCCCCCCATTTATTTTCATCATTCTTTGGTCATTTTTTTGTTTACCCGCTTTTTGTTATTGTAATGCAAGTTCAAATATACAAAATGCTAATTTTCTTTTACATAAAAATGTAATAAAACTTTCTGGCTTTCTTTATAAACAAATTTCAGCAGGAAGGTTGATGGGATGCTGTATACCAAGTAAAGAAGAAATACTGTTTAATTATCTTCCATATAAAATCCAATAAAACGTTCTGGCTTTTCTTATTTTTCTGTACTGGGGATTAACATCAGCGTCTTTGTGATGAGAAATCTGCATTCATGGCTCCTCTATTTAGATTTAAATAGGAATTATAGTTCTTGGCAGAAAGGGATCTGTCAAATATCACAGCATTTGTGGCAGGTGGTCACTGCATTGCTTAGTACAGACACTGCCTGCTTAACCATAGCCTGAAGTAAACATCAAAAGTCAATTATTCTCTTTGTAAATATTTTATTTATATTTTGGAGGCTAACAAACATCTTTTCAGTGCTTGGCTGAGGCCTTCCTCCATGGATCATAATCCTCCTGAACCTGCATCTGGGTGGCTGAGGACGTGCTTAGCAATGAAGGGATACCAGCATAGCTACCAGTGTGTGTTGGGTTTCATAACCCAATTCTCTGCCTGGAAACCTTTAATGACTTGGCTGGGTTGGAGTGGACAGAGAGCTGAAACTTGTCACGGTTGTTACCCGTAGCAGCTGCCAATTAGTACGACAACCATGTATTATTTTGCCTTTCCTCAGTTAAAATGTATTTTAAATATAAATAATGGAAAAGAAAAAAAAAGAAAAAAAGACACAAAAAACCCCAACCCCGGGCGGGGTGTGCTTCCTTGGGTTTAACACTTTGGGGGTGGGAAAGCAGGAGGTCTGGTTTAATAACCAGAGAAACGTGTGCAGGGCAGCCCTGGATGCACCCTGAGCAGCAAACATGGAACTGGAGCTGAACTCTGAGGGTCAAATGTCTTGAGGAAATGTCTTGTTGCAGGGTGAACCTGCTAAAAACAACATTTCAATATTTGGCAAGTTGTGCCTACATGGCAGCATCTCTTCCCAAAATCTCCGTGGTGTGGAAAATGTCTTGAGGATGCTGCTACACATTTCAGATCCTTGTTTGAACTCCGTCTGAACTCTTTGGGCCATTAACTAATCGGATCATCTCATTTAAACAATGTTATAAAAATAATCAAGTGCTCCTGCCTACATAAATACGGTTTGAATATATTTACCTTAAAGAAGCAGGGTTTTCTGGGGTGTGTTTGCTCCTGACATTCGGGGAACAGAAGGATCACAAAACGCTAAGGAGGAGCGGAATTCTCTGAGATGGGGCTGTGGGTAATTTTCCTTGTAAGCCTGTTTGGTGGCAAGTTAATTGACTCCCACATTACCCAAACTGCAATGTACTAAAGCACTGGGTGCTCGTTTTCCTGTGCTATTTGCCTGGCAAAGGCCATCTGTTCTACCTCATCCATCCACAGGCACAGCCTCTATTGTTGTAGCAGGATTCACATACACGTGGATCAAGAAAAGCATGTGCCTCTAACTGTTTTGATCCCTAGAACATGGATTTTTCATTTTCTTTGTTTCTTTGTGCTCACCCAGTAATAATACTTGTCATCTGAGAATTCATATTGATCTTGTCATTGCCTTAAAATTGGATGACAATTACTATCTTTGTCAAAATTCGATCTGATGAAATGGCTCCAATTAGGAAGGAAAAAGAAGGAATCCATCACAGCAGGGAACACTGTGTTTGGCTTTAGAGTAGGGAAGCTTCTCTTAAAGGAAAACTGAGAAGAAAATGGGAACAAGCTGACAGAGATTAGGATGCCAGTCTCAAAATCCACAGAAATCAGGTATACAGATGAAATGAACAGCCATTTAATTTTTGCAGTCCATATCTGTCTGCAAATCTGAGTTGAAGCTCCCATGACAATAAATGCCAGTAACTGTTGTTTTCATTTTCTGGTCTGGTCAGACACACAGTGGCAGTTGGCACCAGGCTTCCTACATTTTCAAATCCAGTTTTGATTACCAGTATAATTATAATACATTATCAGGAGTAGATTTGCTGAAGTTCATAAAATGATAGCAGCATAAATTACATTATGCTTCCAGATACTGATCTCACCTTGAAACTAAACATAAGGAGGTAGTGAAAGAGTTGAAAACAAAAGAGCAATTGCACTTCCATTGCTACTGATATTGGCAACTAAATAAAACAATTTATCCCTGCTAATTACAAACAAAATTGTGCTAATTACAGATTTTTGTTTATAAATCAGCCCTAAAAATTAGTCTGTGCATTTGTGTGTGTGTGGAGGGGTGGGGCAATCTTTTTCTTAAACAAAGATGTTTGTTTCATATTGAGCTGATGTTTTATTTGACTAAAAAAGCCCTGCCAGTGTTTTGTTTCTGAGGAGGACTGGAGGGTCAGGTTCAGCTGTAATTCTGGGTAGGCCTTACCTGGGAGATGGAAATTGGATGTTGGTGTTTGGCTCCATCTGAAGGACTGGAAACCTCCACCTACCCCCCCAAAAAAATCCCATCTCAAGGGCATTCTTGCATGGATTTCACTCTTTCGGGCCAGTAAATCTTCACAAATAATCACAGTTTTGGATTTGCACAGACACATGAGCTTCTGAACAGGGGACTGCACAGTCTACCTCCATGGAAAATCACATTTCCTCCACTCCATGGAAGAGCTCCTCAAGACACTGAGGGAACCCAAGGAAGCACACCAGGCCTGCAGCAGGTGGTGACTTTCCAAGCTGAAATTGTGGGATTGGTGTGATGCAGAGATGAGTCACCACACCTCACCCAGCACCAGGATCTGCTGAAAGAAGGTGGGCGAGCTGGTGCTCCTCTAGCAAGCTGGGGAGACAGAATTTCCCTTTCCCCAAATCTTTCTCCCCTCCGCCTCTGTTTTCATTAGCTAAGCATACTTACTGACTCTGACCTACATTTGAAACAGTTCCAGGATGCAACAGAACTGTGTTTCTGGGGAATTTGATATTTGCTAAAAATTTTAATCCAACCCATTTAAAAAATGTTATATGTTAACTGAGCAAACACAGCCACCAGAAAAGTATACAGACCCCAAGCAATTGTCCTGGACTTGTTTACAACACACTGCTATTAATGAGCATCTGGGATGAGTATGGGATCTCCTACTATGGATCTCATGATCTGTACAATAATGGCTGATTTTAATTGACTTTTGCTTCATATAGCAAATCCCAATTGGAGAAGTTCCAGGATGCTGCTAGTGAAGAACTGTGGGCGGGTGCATGTTTTGAAGTGATGGTAAACATTGTGACATATACTGTGTGTGCCACATATTCTCGTATGCACATTTTGACTTTTGTTGCCTTGGCTTTCACACAGCATTTCTAACATAGGCATCCCTATTTGCCAGTCTGAGTGGAAATCTGTTAATATGTGAACGCTGCTCGCCAGCACGCCCCACCACAGCCTGACTCTCAGCTCCTCTCCTCTCCTCTCCCACGGACAGCCAGCCCTTTACACTCGTGGCATCTGTGCCACAAGGCTGGCAGGGATGTGCAGCAGAGGGGGGCTGAGAGCTGCCACGAGAAGCCACAGCTCTGGGAAGGTGGAGCTCAGCTCAGGGTGAGCCACTCATTTCCAATGTAAGTCACATCGCTGAGAAGGCATCGCTCTTTTGCTGCTGTGAGGTCTATTTTCCTTTCAGGAGATGCTGAATGCCAAATTTGGTCAAGCTGTTTTAGCACTTGGAGTACTGTGGGTATTAAAACACCTCTAAAGGTCTGGGACTGTGAGCCAGATTACCTGTATGATGTATTTCAATGATTAGCCAACCCTTCTGCTTGAACTGAAATTTGTCCTGAATCCACATCAGCTCTTTGGGAACCTGAACTCAGCCAAGATTTGCACAGGTTTTTTAATCTGACACATTAAAACGTCCCCTGCTGCATATCCCATCCTGCCTGGCTGCAATGTCGTGGCCAATATTAGACAAACAATTTGGGTTTAGGCTCTTTCTGCAAAAACATTTGCACCACGCAGAGCAAAGCTGCAAAGTGTTTACAGGCACTGGAGCTCTGTGCATGCTCTCCCTGGCAGCAAGGTGCCCTGAGCACAGGGAGGGTGCTCTGCTGCTGTCCACACCCCTGCCCATTTCCCCAGAGATGTGACACCACTGCAGCTCCTCCACTTTAGCCCTGAATTATTATTGTTTTGAAAGAAAGAAAAAAAAAATAAAAAAAAATAAAAAAGAGATTTGTTTTCCTCACTGCAGCAGAACCACTTCTCACAGAGCCCACCTGGCTGTTGGACATGATCCCTGCAAGAGAGACTCGTGTGAAGGAGCTGCTTCAATCTCCTCTGCTGCACACAGTGAAATAAATGCTGCTGAATGGGTCTTTCTGCAAGGTGATGCTTCCACATGGCCAATCCCAGGGTAATCCAGCACACTGCCTTGCCAGGAGCTTGCTCTGTGTTGCAGGAAGCCATCTGTGGTGGCAGCTAACCCAGGAAGGGAGCAGGATTCCTGATGTGGTGCAGTAGGATGTGCTCCCCTCCAGCACAGCTGCCATCATCAGCATCATCATCACCAGCAACAGCAGGAGCAGCAGGAGCAGCTCTCGAGGTGGGGAAGGCACTGCCTGCCCAGCCCCAGGACTGCTCCCAAGGGATGCTGTGCTCTCAGCTTGTTCTGTGTCCACACAATCTCCGTGCCCCCACCTCACCTGTGCTTGGCTGGGACCAGGAATTGCCACCAGGAGGTGGTGGGAGGGCCCATGGATCATTCTGACCCAAAACCCTGCCTTCAGTCTTTTTAACATATCTCCTGGCAGAAAGTGCCCATTGTTTTCATTGGTCTCTGCTGCTTCTGGGTTTATTTTTCTTTCTCTGTCTTCAAGCCTCCATCTCGTGTCCCTTTCTCTGCCAGACTATTCATTTGTTGCTGAATAATCATGTGTTTGTGTTTCAGGGAATTTCCTATTTGGTGCATCTTTCCCTTCTGTAGGCCATATATCTTTTTCTCTGCAGATTTTTCCTTATTGTGCAGTGGCATGTGGCTATCTGCTAATGCCAATATTACTCCCTGAGAATTCTTTTTCCTTGCATCATCAAGGATTTAAGTGGAAAGCCTTCAGCACAGTGCAAATTTCACTCCTGAGAAAATCCATCTTTTGAGGTAGCTGATTTTAATTAAAGAATACTCTCTCTCTCCCTCTCTCTCTCTCTCTCTCTCTCTCTCTGGATTATACTTTAATTTCAGTTTCTATCACAACATTAGATACTTCTTAGATAAAATGTATTTTTGTCTCTTTTCATCGGTGATTATCTGTAGTTCTTAAACACTTGGGGTCAGCAGCTGGTCCCCAGTTGATGTAGTTCAGGAATAATTCTATTCAGAGGAATTAATTCAGAACAAAATTGGTTTTAAGTTCAAAATCAGGCAAAATGTTCATAATATTTTGCCCTTATTACATATGTGAGAGTGAAACTCTCAGAAATATCAGTAATAGCAGTCATGGTAATAAACAAGAATCTCTGAAGTGTATAACACCTTCCACCTGAGCATTTTAGACATGAACGCTTTAAGCTACTGTCATATGAAGAAATGTCATTATCCTAATTTTACACAGGGGGAAAAGAGGTGACAGGAAGTTAAGAAAGCAGCTGAAAATCTCATAACAAGAACTGAACCTCCACCTCCTGATCTCTTTCTAACACCCTGAGCACAGAGGGAATCTGTTCCCTAGGGATATCAAATTGAGGCCCTGAAAGCTAATAGTTATGAAGGAATCAACACTATTCAAACACAAGTGCAGTTTGAGTTTCTGCCTCCATCATCCTCCCAAATTAAGACTGAAATATCATCCGTATCATAACTTAAATTGTTTATGCATGATAAATTTGCACACTTAAACAATTTCCAGGCTCCTCACAGAAATGGTTGCATATAATCCTGGGCAGGGGAGAGCCTTGCTGCAGATTTAAAGCTTTACTGCTGCAAAGGAAGCTGGAATAAAACCCTGCCACTCCTGAAGCCAAAGTCAGAACTTCCTATTATGGCAGAAGTGGGATTTTGGCCAAGGTCCCCATGGCCACGAGGGTTCCTCCACACCCAGTGAGTGCTTCTGCATGTGGAACAGGCAGGGATGGCTGTGCATCCACATATGTCCATATACGTGTGACAGAATGCAGGCAGATGCATATAAACCCACACAGAGAGGATGGGATGAGACTGAGTTCAGGCTGGCAAGATGGGGTTGTTCTATTTTCTCTGTGCTGAAATGACATGCAGCAAGTTGTTAAGTCATTGCACCAGCCATTACAGACCTTCCCCCCTTTCCTTTTGTCTGCTTTTTTTGCTTGTTTTAATGCCCCCTCCAGCCTGTGCACAATGCAGATATGTATCTCTGCTTAGTCATGCATTTCTGTGCTGAACTGAATTAAAGGGAAAAAAATATCTATGTAGGATAAGGGTAGGAATAAAATGTGCCTTGGCAAAGTGCTTTAAACTGCCTTTCTGCCAGTAAGCCATTAATTTGTGCTTCTTTGTTTTCTCCAAGCTCAGAATAATTCCCATCTGCCTTGACTCACTATCTAGCTCAGAAAGGAAGAGGTCCTTTTTTGAGCATGGATGAAATAGGAAACTTCATGTATAAATGAAGAATGGAGCCTGGAATTCTGGTGTTTCTAGCACTGGGACCTAAAATAACTTGAGGTCCTGCTCTTTTAATTAATTTCATTATGATGAGCCTGCCTCTCCTGTTCTTGTATTTTTTCCAAGCTTTTGTGTTCCTGGCCTGCCTGCAATACATATGTATTCCCCTTCTTTCTTCCTGCTGAAGCTGAAGACGCAATCACATCTTTGAACCATCTGGTTTTTAATTTATTATTCTCCCCCATTGCATTGATGGGCCCTCTCGTTTTTCTGTCAGGGTAACAAGTTGGCTCCTATTTATCTAAGATATGTTAACATGCTGTTCCTCTTCTGGGCACTCACTGGGTCTATTGTATTTCCTGAAATTAAACACCGGGGAGTTTTTAATATTATTTTCTTCATCAGACCAGGGAATACCCCCTGCCTTTACAGCCTCTCTTCCTCCTTTTGTTGTTCCAGTGAACATTTTATGGCTCTTGCTAAATTTAGGCTAAATATCTTACTTTTCTGTCTTTTCCACATCATTCCCAGGATGATTCACTGCAGCCTGCCTGGACATATATCCCTGTGTGAGGAACCTGGTGAGGAACCCGCTCATGTGAGGCCAGAGAGCATCCAGGATTCCCTGAAGGAGGCACAGGAATCCCTGCAGAGCTCCTGCTGTGTCCCCACGGAGCAGCACACACAATCTGGGAAAATCCTTCCCTCTGTTGGTTCACTCACCCACAAAATGAGCAGCTTGGAGCAGAGGGGCCCCTGACAGTGCCAGGGGCAGCTCCTGTCCCTGCCAGGTGTGACAGGGAGCTGAGCATCCCAAGGGTGTCTGGGAAGGTCCAGGTAATCACAGGATGGAGAATAATGTGGATTTATATTTGTTACTTTACTTTTCTATAGTACCTCCCCAGAGCCTTCTGAGGCATTCCATTCTTTAATAAGCTGAAAGTGCTCCAAGATTTTTCTAATGAAAATGATATAGGAGCACACAGTGTTATTATTAAAACCTCTTTCTTTTTCTCTAGGAACTGCTAAAATACATTTACAGTTTATATCCTTTTTGGTGAGCATTAAAGTTTCTAATTTAAAATAATAAAGCCTGGTTTGCTCACTTTCTTTCCCTTCTATTTCAAAAATATAAAAACCTGACAGTTTCCTAACTATTCTTATTTTGCTGAGTGATTTTTGGATTTCAATAAAAGTAACACTGTGGTTACAACACTTTGTGAGATAAGCATAGAGATTTATTTTTTTTTTACAGCACAATTATGGAAATTTCAAAGAATCTTATAAATATCCTGCTATTTGCATGTATGAGATAAGCATATTTTAGTAATGGTTATGACAGGCTAGCAAGGAAAATGTGTGGGACAGCCATACAGCAAATAGATGCAAACATGAGGGGGTGTCTGTGCACTGTTCCAGTGAAACCCATGCTCAGTGGACTCAGGATCCCAGGGAATTCATGGAGCTGCCCAAGGAAGGCACCACCCCAACCCTGTGACTCAGTTTCCCTGTGCAGGTGCAAGACCAGCAGTATTTCTTTGTGCCACGAGGCAGTTTGGTCAGATGGGGAGAGGGGAATTAATTCCCCAGCTCTGTGTGCCCTTAGCAGGGTACAAAAGCTCCTTGCAGGAGCTCTGCAGGTATTCCTGTGCCTCCTTCAGGGAATCCTGGATGCTCTCACATGGATGAGTTCCTCACCATGTCCTGGCAGGCTCCAGTGAATCATCCTGGGTATGATGTGGAGAGGATGGAAAAGTAAGATATTGAAATTCTGTATTGAAATTCTCCTGGAACCAGATGTTTTCAGCTCTATGAGGGTTCAATGCACTCTGAGGGTGTCCAGCACTTCTCAGAATGGCTCAGAATGATTTCTGTGAGATGGCTGATCAGGTGTGCTTTGAAATTCAAAGGGCTTTAACAAATTTGAGAATAACAAATGATACAGAAACAAAAGAAAAGCCGGGCATGGTGCAGAGAAACCTCACAAAAAATGGCTAAGACAACCCAAAAAAAAAAATGCACCACTGTGGTCTTTCTTACCTACACAAGAGTCAAGGAGGGTTATTTTGGCAAACTGCCAGTAGAAACAGCCACAGGTTTTGAGAAACATTTCCAGAACCCAACAGGTTCTCCTATCCTGGCACTGAGCCAAACAAAGTGAGAGGAACACAGAAAGTTCTGGTGCTTCTCTTCTTAAAAGTCAGGGGTGAACCTGGAATTCCTTCTCCTTAATTATAATTACCATTAATAACGTGTAGTTCAAAAATACTACAAAAGCTTCCCTCTCCTCAGCTCAAATGATACTCCCATTTTTCAGAAAGCCAGGCAATACTCATCTGGGCTGAGAGCTGGTATTCCCATCTCATTCTCAGAAACTCAGACAGTCTTCTCCACAATGGCTCTGTTAGGTTTTTGCAATTTCCAGAGCTGCTAACAAATGCCTTTTCATATTACACATGTAAAGCTCTTTATGGCATACTTGATATTTATATTAAAATCATGTCTTAAAACAGCAAACATATTGTTGTGGAAACGTTTGTTTGGGTGTGGAAATGCACCACAAAAAGCCCAAATTAAGCCAGGTACAAACACATGGGAGGTCTGCCAGGCCCTGGGGGCTGGGGACATGGGGACACCTGTGCTGCCACTGCCTCCCCCTGCCACAGCTCTCACATCTGGGGGACAAGGAGCCTCTTCCAGGAAGGTCACCACTGCCAAAAGGCCAGCACAGCCCCCAGTGCTCCTGAAAAACCAGCTGAGGCCAGCTTGGTCTCCACCACATACCCACATCTCCATGAAAACGCCCTGAGAACGGAGCCAGAGCTGCTTTTGGAGCTGAGCTCTGCTTTTCTTCTGCTGTTTGCCTTCATATTTTTTAGTTGGAAATTGCTTTTCTGGTTATGCCTCAGAGCTGCTGGAAAGCTCCTAGAATTAGTGTGGCAATTTTCTCAGTCCTTTGTTGAAAAGGGAGAGTCCGCACACACACACACAAAAATGCACTGGCATTCCAGCTGCATAAATAGTGTAAATTGCTGTCAAACTAAAAGGCAATTTAGCTAAAAGATACCCCAAACAAACAACCCCCTCCACACACACTTCTGTGTGTCCCCATTAGAGCTGCAGGTTTCCATTCTGTAGATCTCCCAGCCATCTGCTTGGCCCTTGAAAGAGTCCTTGAGAAACCAAAAAATGAAAACCACTCTACTTTCTGAAAACTAATCTTGGCTTCCCGGTGCCTGGCTTTCAGGGGAGCTCCACTTGAGGCTTGATTTCTGTAAGTGCAGATACTCAGCATGTCCTGAACAATTAGACGCCTTTGAGGATGCTGAAAGCTAGACACAAAAAACCAAATCAACCTGGAATCTTGTTTGACAACTGACACGACTTCTAATGAAAAAAAGGAAAAACCAACAAAAAAAAATTCAACCACCAAATAATAATAACATAACCCCCAGAAAGCTCAACACTTAAAAGAAAATGTGCCAAATTGACCCTCATCTCTTTAGGTTTTAAACCATCTATATTTTTCTATCAAGTTTTCTTTAACCTGCCTAGAAAAAAATATTACAGAGGTACAGATCCATCTTTTTTCTTCCCTGCTGAGGCAGATGACCTTTTCCAGAGGCCAAAGTCCCCTGGCTCGTGCAGCACAGCCAGGGACCCTCAAGAGGTTCACTGAGGGGTGGTAATGGATTAATTCTGGACCCTGGTGCCTGCAAATCCTTCTTCCTTGCCAAAAATTCGGGAAGAGGTGGGCTGACAGCATTATCCAGACCCTACGGATTCTCTGGGGCACATGGACTCAGCCTCTGGGCAGGAAAGGAGTTACGGCATGAGGGGTCTGCAGAAGGAGCAGGGCTGGAGCTGCCCAAACTGCAGGAAATCCTGTTAGAATTTGTTCCCAAGCTCCACAGAAGCCTGTCCTGGGCACGGGAAGAATCACAAGCAACCACTGCCTCCCAAGCCGCTGATATTCGCAAGAAAAATAGAAGAGCAAGGGAAGGGGCAGTTTTGCCTCGTCAGCTAATGATCCTTGACTCTCCGACTTTTGTGGTTTTTTTTGGTAGCAAACAGAAAGAGGTCAGACGTGAAACTGTGGAAGTGTGAGGTGTCTTTATTAAGGATATCAATGGGGTTTATTAAATGGAAGGCGCGGGCCGGGGCGGCGTGAGGCGGCGCTGGGCGGGCGCGGGGTCACGCCGGCCTCCCGCCTCGGTGTCACCATCTCCGGGGTTTAATGCCACAAACTCCCAGCGTGGAGCTGATTACAAGGCCGGGTCCCAGTTGGTTTTGCCTCTGCCCTCTGCCCAGGCTTTGTTTGCAGCGTGAGCAGGGAGCTTTTCAGCTCATCACCCAGGCCGCGTTCAGAGCCCAGCGCTGAGGGCTTCCCCGTCCGGCGGGAGCGAGCGCAGAGCTGCAGCCCTCATCTCCTATTGTCCCATTGATTGCTTGGGCTCTGGAAGAGTCCTCCTTTTTAAAGGGCATTTTTCTGTTCTTTTCTTTATTTTTTTTTAATCTTCCTCCCCCCTTCCCGGGCCCTTTTCTTCTCATTTTCAGCGGGCACCAGGAGGGCAGAACAGAAGAGGCTGCTCAAAGGCGATTTTAGCTTGCTTTTTCTCAAGAGATCCTAGCTCATGGCAAAAGAAACAAGTTCCTCTGACAGGAAAAAGACCCTCCACCATAACAAGGCAAGTTTCCCCCTTTTCGGCCGCTGGATTGCTTTGCCCAGGCTGGGGAGGGCCGGGGATGGAGAGCCAAAGGAGGGCTGAGGGAGGATGGTGATCCAGAGGAATGCAGATGGGAGGAAGGGATTTAGCACGGTGGTGATGGCTGTGTGATTAGAGGTGACAGGAACAATAGTGCATGGCTGTGTCTACACTGCTTGTTAGACACAGCCTGGCCTCCCAGGAAAGGGGGAGCACGGTACTTTTAAATTAAAGTGGATGGGACTGAGAGACGGAGGGAAAAGGAAATAAAACATAAGGGCTTTCAAACTGCTGGGCGAGCTGGTGATTTTCTTCCAGCCGCAGCAAAGCACATCTGGATCTGGGAAAGTGGGGCTGATGCAGCTTTAAGCCAACCCTGTACATATCCAGCTGTGGGAGCTGGGACACCTCAGAGAGAGAGAGAGAGATCCACCCCAGCCCATGCTGCTGCCCAGCACAAAGCCCTGCAAAAAACCCCTGTTTTTATCCCACTGGGTGCCCATCCTGCCCTCAGGAGGGGCTGTGCTCTGACAGACAGGGTGCAACATGAGAGGAGGGATGTGGATGTCTCAGGGAACACTTCCTCGACAGCTCCAGTGTGGGACACAGGCAACAGTGTGCATGCAGAGTGGCACAGTGGGCAGGACAAAAAGACCCCAATAACACTCCACCCTGTGCCCACCTCCAGTAAAATTCCTGTGCAGTACAGCTGTTCCTACCCACCACAGCAGATCCATGTTTCTGTGCTGATCCAGCTCTGGTGATGGTTAACCACCCACTCCTTTCTGTCACCTGGAAAGTAAAGACAACTTTTCCTATGGCTTAGTGTTTTTCTCCTTTCCATAGCTTTGGCTGTGATTGATGAAGCTGCCTGACATTGTCAGAACTTACTTGAACTAATAAACAATGGAAATGCCTCTATTTGTGCTACTGCCAGATCCATCCCACTCACATCCCCAGGTGTGCTCTTTGCTGAGAGCCCATGATATACTACCTGAACCCCTACTCACCATTCTTCATGTTGATTATTTACCATTTCCTGCCTTTTATCTATTCCATGAACATTTTGCCCTAATTGCTCAGCTATTTGTTGATTATCCTGCAGTCGTTTGTCAGATCCTTTTCTTCATTAATCTGTGAGACCCTTCAGTTGCTATTCATCTGATAAGGAAGTTTTTAACCACAGGTTCTCTCAGTCATATCTCGCTTCATGTCAAGGTCTTGAAAGGAATAGAATCATGGCTGGCTGAAGATGTTTGTGGAGTCATTTAGATGGGAACACCACATCCTACTTTTTTTTGCCGTTCACCTGTACTAACTTCCTTAAAGCTTCCTTTAGAAGCTAAATTCCCCACATCCTGAGGTTTGTGGGCACTCTGCTCCGTGCAGTGGCTGCCTTGTAACTAGGTGGGCGAAAAACTTGTTCAGCAAAATGAAATGCTTCCTCCTGGTTTGCTCAGCCCGTGGGGAAGCACACCTGACAATGCCTGTGGGATTGCTGCCACTTGCAGCGAGCGAGGTGAGCCCTGCCCTGCTGCCTCCTGCTCCTCTCTGCACGCTCTGGAGCACGTCCTGTGCCAGCCCTGCTTCTGCACCAGCCCCAGCCACCTGTAAAGCACATCTCTGGTTTATGTGGATCTGCTCTGACAGAGGCAATTAAACCTGCACAGGCCACTGCACATCGGGAGGCTGCAATATCTGACTCATGCTCAGCACCCTGCACCGCTGGAGCACAGAGCTGCTCCTGCCTCGTGTCCTGTTCCAGCTCTCTCTCCCCCAGTCACCCACATCAAGGGCTGTGCTGCCAGCCCAGAGCTCGATAGGCACCATCCTGTGCTGTATTGAACACATTGTATTTCAAGGAAGCACGACTAGGGTGTTGTGCCGTTGGCCTTCCTCCAGCAGGATAATCCAATTTCTCTGATTTCCAGACTAAATATACTCATTCCTTTTGACAAGGAGCTGCGATGTCAATAAGATTTGAGATGCACAGACAATAGCCTGGAACACGGTATCTTTCTTTTTCTGCCAAATTGGCACTTTTTTTTTTTCCTGGCTGACAGAGGCAAACCATGCATGTGGAGGCATCCTGGGCCCAGACAGCCCAGCACTGCAGCTTGGGCTAGGCTGGCTTCATCCTGACTGAGCTGCCTGCTTTCCTGCACCCTGCTCCCTTTGCCTGGTTCTCTCTAAAAGCTTAGCTGGGGGATGACTCACTTCAGTGAACATCAGAATAAAATCCTGAATACAATTAAATGTGCCGTACAGTGCTCTTAGCTAGGCAGAGCAAGTTGGGCTGGACAGCTTTGGAATTAATTCCACACTCTGTTTATCAGGAGCCTGGCCTTCAATACCTCGTATTGCTACTAAATATTTTACCTCTTGTTGCACTAATTGAACCTTTTGTCTGTTGACTTTCAATCCTTCCTCCTGGATTGTAGCCAAATCTTCCAGGCTGCTGACATGCTTGTTCTTCAGAATCTGCCCAATTCAGGTGTGAGCCACATCTGATGTCACACACTTCTTGGACCTGCAGGCTAATTTCTCCCACATTTGGGTGATGTGTATGTGTTAGATCACAGGAGCCTGTGAAATCCTTGAGGAACTCGAGTGAAATATTTTTTTTCCCCCTCCTGAACTGTAAACCCCAAACTTTTACCAACATTTCTCTGCTAAAGAGCTAAAGAAAAAAAAGAAAATACATTTGCTAGATCTATGGCCGAAAACCACTTAGCTCCTTGTACTCCTGCAGCCGTAATTTCTGGCATTTTAACCAGAAGAGGTGATGTTTGCAAAGTTACAGCATTTAATGCTCTGAAATCCGCAGTCAGATGCATCTTTCTATTTCCCTTTAATACCAGCCCCACAGGGGAATTACACACACTGGGTCATTGCACTGGCACTCCTTGATCCACCAGGCTTTCTGGGCTCACTTGGGTACTTACAGCATTTCTGCAGACTTGGATCAAGCCCTGCTATTAAAGCCAAGGCATTAATCTTCCCATACTCCAACTTATCTCAAGCTTATACTTGCAGAAAGGTAACTGACCCTCATCCCGAGCTCTTCTGACTATTTCAGGAGCCTTTACAGGAAAACATCATTTTGTAGGTAAGGTAATTATGAGTCTTTCCATTTCTGTATTATCCTTGCACAGTTAGTCAGATCTAAACTCACCTATATTTTGTTTAAGAAACAGGCTGCTGAAAAGCCCATTTTTTATCCTGTACATGATGCTGAATACTAAAACCCTCAGGCATTGGAGGGTGTGAGGGCAGAGCTGAGACTCTCCCTGCACCAGAGGAGACCCCTGTGCATTTGTGTCTGTTGGGGCACCTTATGGGCACCCTCACTCCTGCAGAATACTAATTCCAATCATCACTGAGGCACCAGAATCTAATAACAGTTTGGGCTCCCAGTAGCTTGTTTTTCATTGCTGCTGCACAGTTCTGCCAATTTATGCATTAAGACACTAATGGATTTTATATTCCATCTAGCCAGATCTTCTTCCAGGCTCTAGCTCCCTCCAAACCCTATTTCACGTCTACTTCAAATGCCATTTCCAAGATTTATCCAGTCCAGACAGGATACCCACTGCCTTCCTGCGGGCAGAGAGCCACAAACTGCAGGGCAGCCAAGGGTCCTCTCCTCCTCCACAGCTCTGGGTTTGTTTGTCCTCTGGACCCTAGTCCATGAAAGCAATTATTGCTGGTACCAATTGCTTTGCCTCAGAACTTCTAACTTCCTTTTCTTTCCAGAGAATCCTCCCACCGCTGCCCCTAATTTATGTTAGCAGCATTCCCAGGTCCCAAGGTCATGCCTAACGTCCAGCAAATTCGGAATGCCTGTTCATTATCCCCCAGCAGCAGTGCAGCAGATACACCAGGGGCCATTTTCTAGGAATGGGTTTTTTTCTTCTTATTTAATTTTTTTCCAGTATAGGCTCAAAACCATCCTTCACTGGTAACCAGCTCCAGTTAACCAAGTCCCTCCATGGTCTCTCTGTCCCACTGATCCCTGTCTCCCTGAACTAATAGCTTTCTTGACCATGGAGGGGTCCTCCTTGCCTGTATCCTTACCATGCAAAGGAGCACAGGGGTCCAGGGTATGTTCTGGGTGAAACAGAACCATTTCAAATACCTCCATCCCAGTCACCAGGATCACTTCTCCTCCTCCAGTTTGTACTGCAGTCAATATATCCAGTTTAGCTGACAGCTTCTGTTTATTTTTCTCACTTGCTGTCTCACTGGAGCCCCCGAATTCAAGTGTTCTTGTTCACTCTATGTAGCAATGATTTGATTTCTGCTCCTGCCTGCTCAGCCTCTCACAGCCTTGCTCTCCTGGACCTGACTGCTGGGTTACCACCAATCTGCCACAGGTAAAACACAGCCTGTGATGCATTCAGACACCCCCTTCCCAGCCAGCAGAGCAGAATAAAAATGGCTTGGCAAATATCCTATACTAAAGGGAACTGGAGAAGCTGACAAGTGCTAGTGCTGCCCTTGCACCAGAACCATTTTGGAGCATTTAAATGTGCATTAAGGTACCCAAATGCTGAAGTCAAGACCAAGCCTGCCAGTGATGAGTCCTTTTCAGATCCCTGGATGGCAGGTGGCATCTTCTGGATACTGAGGAGGATTGTTCATGCTCTGTTACAGCCTTGGATTTTTCCATATATTGGCTGGTTTCAAAGGCAAACACTCCTGATCTACCAGCCCAAGCCCCTTTTTCCAAGGCTAACTCTGCAAATGCAATGATACAATATTATGTATAATGATTTCATTGTGAAACAGATCCCAGTTCCCAACAGTTTCCCAGCCTATTTCTTTGGATCTACCCAGCAGCTCTGGGCTGGCAGGAGGCTGTGTGCCTGAGCACCCTCGCAGTGCTGCAGCCACTGTCTGTGCCATGGCCCTTCTCACCAATGGTGTTCTCACCTTAACCCTTCTGTGGGCCTGATATTTCTGAGTCTGAAAGGTTCTCATCCTGTCAATGGCTGAATTTCTTCCCAAGGGAAGATTTCTTGGGAGAAATTTTCTTTCAAGGACAATTTATGTAAATAACTCATAACATTTCTGATTAAAAATATTTTTCTCATAACAACCCTTCTCCCAGGTGTTGTTTCTGTTCCTTAACCAGTGGAGAGAAGTGTCAATCCTATGAAGCAATAACGTGCATTTTTAGCACAGCATGCTATAAAAAGGCTGGATGAATTTAAATAAAGCCTTCTGATGTTCTTCTGCCTTTGAACTGGAGTCAAGCATCTTTATTTAGTGTCCAACAACTACACCCTCTCTGCCCACACAGGCAGCACAGCTCCTTCACAGACATGCTGTTGACCATCTGAAAACCTGTTTTTATCCCACTGGGCGCCCATCCTGCCCTTAGGAGGGGCTGTGCTCTGACAGACAGGGTGCAACATGAGAGGAGGGATGTGGATGTCTCAGGGAACACTTCCTCGACAGCTCCAGTGTGGGACACAGGCAACACCACAGTGCATGCAGACTGGCACAGTGGGCAGGACAAAATGACCCCAATAACACGCCACCCTATGCCCATTTTCAGTNCTATAAAAAGGCTGGATGAATTTAAATAAAGCCTTCTGATGTTCTTCTGCCTTTGAACTGGAGTCAAGCATCTTTATTTAGTGTCCAACAACTACACCCTCTCTGCCCACACAGGCAGCACAGCTCCTTCACAGACATGCTGTTGACCATCTGAAAACCTGTTTTTATCCCACTGGGCGCCCATCCTGCCCTTAGGAGGGGCTGTGCTCTGACAGACAGGGTGCAACATGAGAGGAGGGATGTGGATGTCTCAGGGAACACTTCCTCGACAGCTCCAGTGTGGGACACAGGCAACACCACAGTGCATGCAGACTGGCACAGTGGGCAGGACAAAATGACCCCAATAACACGCCACCCTATGCCCATTTTCAGTAAAATTCCTGTGCAATGCAGCTGTTCCTACCCACCACAGCAGATCCATGTTTCTGTGCTGATCCAGCTCTGGTGATGTGTTGGGGGTTGGATTTGTTTCCTTTGTCCTTGGGGAATTTCTTTCCAGTGGGTTGCTAGAACTGATTGCTGGGTGCTTATGGGTGCTGACCAAAACAAAGGGGTGGCCAAGCACGAGTTTTGGAGCTGATATTTTCTGATAATGGGCCATTAAAGCTCACCAATGACATGAGACATTCCATCATCCCATTGGGAGATGCTCCACCCAGTGAAGGGTGCTCCAAGCATTCCTACCCAGATCAAAAGGGGAGACAGGAACAGCAGGACATCCTGTTTTTCCACTGGATTCCCGGAGGAAGACTGGACCCATCTCTCCACCACTGGACTTTCTACAGGACCATCTCTACTCCACAGGACTGCGTCTGTTCCTCCAGAAGGATTCATCTGGACTGCTTCTAACAGCCTGACCAACAGGGTGTCAGGTCACGTCCCTGACTCTGTCAGGGTTTTCTGGGGTCTTTTGTTTGTTTTATTTGCATGTTTATTTTATTTTTTGTACTACTACATTTGTATTTTTAATATTCCTAGTAAAGAGCTGTTATTCCTATTCCCAAATCTTTGCCTGAAAGCCCCTAATTGCAAAAATTATAATAATCTGAGGAAAGGGGTTTACATTCTATATTCAAAGAGAACTTCCAGCTTTTTGCTGGCAGATACCTGTCCTTTCAAAACCAAGATATGACAGAACATGTGAAGCACACAGAAAATAGATCTTCCTGCCTTTCCCTGATCCCAGGGATCACACTGCCCATCCCTCCCTGTCATCCAGGGGTTGGTGGCTGAAGAACTGTGCAAAGGAGCAGCTGCCCATGAAGGTTTGCCCTGCCCCTGGTGTCCCTTTTGCATTTTGGGGGTCCCTGGTGGCGCTGCTCCCTCTGCAAGCCCGCGTGGGGAGGCCGCGCTCTCCCGTGCTGCGCTGTGGCAGCAATGCCGTGTGTACAGCGAAGGACTCTGTGATTTGTGGTGCTATAAAAGCTGGAAACCTCCATCATTGCCTTTTATATATAATTGAAAACACAATAATTGACTGCAGTGTCAACTGGAGAAGGCAGCAGCCCCTCGGAAGCACACTGAGGCGTCCGCGGGCACGAAGCCGCCAGCCAGCCGCTGCTGCATGACTCTTAACAGAAGGCTTAAAATAAATCTGAATTATTTCCAGATTAGAGGGGAAAAAATCCTGTGAAGATGTTTCAGTCAAGCACAAAGAACACAAAGAGAGCAGTCTCTTTGCCAGTCAGCACAGCGTTTGCTTTCCTCTCTCTGGTCCTTTGCTCTCCTGATCTCCTCCTGTTCTCAGAAACAAACTGGCTTCATCTTATTTTTTTTCTGTTCACCTGAGACAGTTGAACACACAACATTGTAAAGCTTCTATGAGCGAGCTGTATGTCTCCCAGGCTCCCAGTTTTAATTGTATTGACAGAGGCCTCAGCCAAACTCACCAAATCTATGTTGTTCCTTTCTGAACTCGGTTTCAGGAACAGAGAATTCCCACCTACCACAGTACCCAGAAAATAAACTGCTTCTCCTGGTATCACCTGTCCAAGTCCTAAGCTTACAGAGCCCTGAGGCCACACCCATGCCACATGAGAGAGGTCACAGCAGGGCTCAGGAACACCTGGGAGTGCTGTTGGCATCTCTGCAGCTCCAGTCCCAAAGGCCTCCATCACACAGAGCTGCTGACCCTCCTGTCTGATGCTCTGACTGCTGCCGTGCCAGAGCACTGAGAAAAGGCTCCCTCCTCTCCAGCAGGGTGGAATTGGCAGGCAATTCCTGATTTCAGTGTTGAAGCACACAGGGATCCTTGCACCACTTCCCTGGTGCTCCTGCTGGAGGACAAAGCCTGGAAGATCTGCTGTATGGCACAGCACAGGAGGAACAGGGAGTAGGGAAAGGGGAGAGAAGAAGGACAGAAGCTGAAAGAAAAGCAAAAACCCCTCCCAAAATGCCACCAACACCCTCCAATTCACCTGTTTGCATTAGGAGAAAATTTCATTTTTGACTGCTCAAGTGTGTCGTTTTGTTTACCTGGGGGACTTTTAGAAGAATTACAGAAACAGGCTAGTTGGCTTCACTCTCATTTTTAGACAGTTTTGCTTTCAGCTTCTTCCACACAAACAACGTGCTACAATTTGGGGACTGCAAAGGCTGCAGGGAAATATTGATTTCCTCACAATAACACTAAAACAGTTCAACCCAACATTTTCTGAAGGCTTTTACAAAACATACATTTTGAGGGACAAGTTTGTCTTGACAGACTTCTTTTAAAGAGAGCTGCCTTTTTGCAGCCACCTTAGAACCCTTATTTACTACTTTTTGTTACAAAAAGACAATTGTGGACAGGAGAAATTTCTCAGGTAAATTCCCCCTAAAGTTTCAGATTATCTGACTGTGTGAAAACCTGCGTTGTAACGCAAGAAAAATTCCAATTATTCAGCTAATTAAAAAAGACTTAATTATAATATAGAATAATTAATTTTTTTTGATACTTACAACTCAGACACTCCCTTGTATACCTCAGGGGCCCAGAAGTTTTAGTGAACACAACAATGGGAATTGCTTCCCAGAAACAGCCAGGTTTCTCTGAGGCTTTTCTGAGCCTGGCACTAGTTCTGTATATGAGAGTAGTGCCTGATGGCCAACATTATAGCTGGAGATCCCTGAGCCATCAGATCTCAAATGCAGAAGGTCAGATGCCACCTCGACTATCAAAAGCATTCCAAAAAAAGACACCAAAGTTCCTCTAACTGCGCCAGTGCTCCTGCACTCCTGCCCTGTGTGAAGTGCAGCTCATCTCATCTCACCATCACAGCCCCAGCCCAGGCCCCTGTGGAGTGCCACTGGACTAGCAACTCCAGAGCCAGTCTCTCTTCAAACCCCTCTGCCCCCTGGTTTCAGCACAGACTTCCAGCCCCTCCTGCCCTGTGAAGCTGCTCCGTGTCATCCTGCCACTCTGGGAGCGGGGATGCTCCTCTGCTGTCACCCAGATTTTTTACAGCCTTCTGAGGGTTTTCTAAAGTTTTCTGAGTTTTCTACAGCCTTCTGATTTTTCGAAAGTCTTTTTTGTATGTTTGCATGTTGGTGGAGTCCTTTCAAGGATTCTGTAGGAAAAACAGTCTTTGTTTATATTCCTCTCTGGAGGAGAGACGTGTGATGGATGGACTTTTGTCTCCACCAGTGTGGATGGAGAGGTGGTAACTTCTCCCTCCAGTCAAGGGGTAATCCCTAGAAAACTATAAAACCCAAATTATATATAAATAAATAACTGAGGGGTTTTGCTTTGCTGCCCAAAGCCTCTTTATTAGTGCTAAATGAGTGACCCTAATGAATCCCTTAATCCTTCCATGTCCATGTCAGGTTTTGGGAATCAGAGACAGNTAAATTTAAACCCCAAGTTTTAAAAATAAACTCTCTCTTTCCTGCCTTCAAGCTCACTGTGTGCTGTGCCTTCATTCCATGACTTATTGTGACAGTATGGCATCACCAGAGCTTCAGTGGGAGCTCTGCTCTGGCAGGGCCCTGCTGATCCCAGCTCAGCCCTGCAGGGAGGGGTGGCTCAGGTGGGNATGAATGCAGCAAACAGATTAAGAGTCTGGCTCTCTGGCAAACAAACAAATAATTTAAATTTAAACCCCAAGTTTTAAAAATAAACTCTCTCTTTCCTGCCTTCAAGCTCACTGTGTGCTGTGCCTTCATTCCATGACTTATTGTGACAGTATGGCATCACCAGAGCTTCAGTGGGAGCTCTGCTCTGGCAGGGCCCTGCTGATCCCAGCTCAGCCCTGCAGGGAGGGGTGGCTCAGGTGGGCACACCAGGGCAGGGGGGGTCACACAAAGGGCAGGAGGGGTGGCTCAGGTGGGGTCACACCAGGGCAGGGAGGGGTGGCTCAGGTGGGCACAGAAGGGCAGGGAGGGGTGGCTCAGGTGGGGTCACACAAAGGACAGGAGGGGTGGCTCAGGTGGGGTCACAAGGGCAGGAGCTGCGAGGATGCAGAGGAGGCTCTGCTCAGAGCCACCACAGTGACCTTCTCCTCGTCTTGTGCCATTTGCCTCAGCTACAGTTCCCTCCCTAATCTAATTTCCTCCCCAGTTTAATTGGAGGAAACAGATCTTAGCTCCTGCCCTCCCATCTTATTTAGTCCAGGGAATTGGGTGGTGAGTGCTGTTGCCAGCAGCTCTGCTCAGCCAGGAAAAGAGTCCCTGAAGGATGTGGGCTCTGGCTGCACACTGTTCCCCACGTATGGAGTGTCAATTGAGGGGCAGGCAGACACCCTAAGGACAGCTGCCAAACACTGAATGCACTCGTGTTACAAACCTGGAGAATCAGGTGTGGGAAAAGACAGTGCAGGGCCTCCGGGTCTGCCAGGACAGGGGGTGTTTCTTGGGATATTTGCATTTTTTCCAAAGTTAGCTAATACCAAGGGCTTGGTTTGGTGAAGACCTGCAAATGATTGCTGTGTGAGGTCAATATCACCTAGCAGACTGCTCCAGCATTCAATACATCTTCATTCAGTACACCTGATGTCTTCTCCCTTTCCAGGTCCAGGCATCCAGGGGAAAGCCATCCCTGGGAAGTGTGGTGTGTCCAGGGAGAGCCTGCTGACACACAGCCAGCACATGCTGGAGGTTTGTGCTATGGTGACTCTTTTCTCCCAGGCAGCACTGGAAAGAAGAGGTTTCTGAAAGCTTTGGGGCTCTCAGGTCCAACATCTTAGCCTGGGACTCTGTGACATCCCAGCAGCACCTCAATCTTCCTGGGTATGTCCCAGTGATGCCTTGGGAAGGCTGAGCTGGAACAGAGACTGGACAGAGCTGGAGAATAAAGCAGGGATTTATTGAAAGGCCTCCAGGATACACCTTGGGTAGGACAGGGCCTGGCCAGGGCTGCACCCAAGCGGGACACAAAGTGGTCACAAAATGGTCACAAAAATGAACACAAAATGGTGACAAAATGGACACGAAATGGTCACAAAATGGTCACAAAAATGAACACAAAATGGTGACAAAATGGACACGAAATGGTCACAAAATGGTCACAAAATGGTCACAAAATGGTCACAAAATGGTCACAAAATGGTCACAAAATGGACAAACAGTCCCCAGGTCTCACACTTTGGTCAGTTTTGGTCCATTTTCCCATTGGAGTTGGATTGTCCCATTACAGCTCCAGGCTGTGAGGTCCCATCCTTCTTGTCCCTCCCTGCAGCCACCCTTGTTTGTGCTTTGGGGCTGGAAGTTGTCCTTGGGGTGCAGCAGGACAAGGATTTGTTTTGTGTCCCTGCTGTGTGCAGAGCTGAGTGACCCTGACTGTGAGCTCAGAGCTGCACCCTGGGCACCACAGAGCCTGGGATACAGGGAAGAGAAAACTGAAGGCATCACCAGCACATCACATAATGGGATCTTTCCCCATCCCTTCATCCTCTTGGACATTTCTGGAGTTGAAGGCAGGCCAGTAACACATCACACAGCCAGGCACACTGATGGACACTCAGTGGAACAGACAGTTAATGCTACTCATACAGAAGAATGTGCTTGCCCCATTTCTGCTCCTGGTGGAGCACTAAATCCCACTGAAAGTTATTGTGCCATCTTATTTCTTGCTCAAGGCTCTAAATCTCCTCTCCACCCCTTCATGTGGCACAGATAAGAGCTGCATTTACATAACTTCAGTCACACCCTGCTGCACAGGAAGGTAAAGCCACTTTGCACGGGTTTGTTAGCAATGCAAGACCCTTTCCCACAATAGCAAACTTCTTTCTGCCATCTTTGATGGCAAAATGGGAAAAGGAAAATTCAATTATATTTCAATCCCTAATAAAATTCACTTATCTTTCATCTTTTTCTATTTTTAAACTATACCTGCATTTCCTACTTTTACTGGATCTTCTCCCTCTTAATATTCAGTAAACCATGTGTGCATCCTCACTCATCTCCTCCTCTGTGAAGAATTAGAAAGAATTAATAAGCTGGGATATTTGAATAAAATCCTTTTTATTTCATGGCCTGATTTTACTTCCATAAACTCTGCATTTATAGCAGCCTCATAAATTACCAACGTATACAGAAAATAAATACTCCTTGTCTCTCCTACTAAGCCTGCAGACTTAGCAAACAGATCTCTCAAAATCTCAGGGAAAGGAAAGGATATTTTCTTTTCAACTCATTCAACTGGAAATACAATTTTGAGAAAAGCAAAGCAGTGTTTCCCTTTCGCTGTTTCCATTTCATTTGGGCTGATAAATGCCTCTGGGACATAGCATTTCTGGTTTCACCTCTTCTCAGCTGTCTGTCTTTCCCTGTTTCCTTCTCTTCCCCTCTCCCTCTCCCCTGCTTTTTCAACTGGCCTGAAAAACAAGAGGCACCTGGCAGCTGCAGAGTGGTGGCTGTCACTGGGTTGTTGGTTTGTGACCTTCTGTCCCTGGCAGGGCTGGTTTCCTTCAGACCAGCACTGAGCAGGCTGGGCAGGGGCTGAGCCCTTCACTGCTGACAAGGACCAGAGGATGTTCCAGGAGATGTCAAAGCCCCACGGTTCAGCAGGCACCAGATGTGAGTGACGGGGCCTCACTGCAAACAATCCCATCCAATAAATGCCTGTGACGACTTGGAAAGGGGAGAAAGCCACTGTGAATTCATGTCCTTTGTGCTTCTGCTGGCAGCGAGGCACTGAATTAGTCTGAAAATTGAGAAAAAAAATTAATCTTTGCCTCATAATCCATTATTTAAAAGGGAACACTCACTCACTATAATTTTCAAGTCACTGCTACGACAAAGTCATTGTGAAATTTGTAAGTTTGCCATAGGGGAAAAATAGCAACATAAGACTAGGACTTGAGGTTTGCCAGAGAGCCAGAATCTTAATCTGCTTGCTGCATTCACCATTTGCCATTTTGAGTTGTAGTTAGAGCCTCCCCAAGGTCACCCCAAACATCTCAGAGCTCTTAACCACCTGTCTCTGATTCCCAAAACCTGACATGGAGATGGAAGGACTGAGGGATTCATTAGGGTCACTCATTTAGCACTAATAAAGAGGCCCTGGGCAGCAAAGCAAAACCCCTCAGTCCTCACAGGTAAGGCCACACCTCACCTGTGTCCCCAGAGTGTCTGGCTGCACTCAGCTGTGAGGAAAGGCCAGGAAAGCTGGGATCCCAGATTCCAGCTCCAAAGCCCCCGTGGGCAGAGGTGTAGGGTCAGAGCCTCTCACACCTCCCATGGCCACAGTGGGCACTGGGGGCTGTGCTGGTGCAGCCAGGGCTTCCCTCCAGCCCCTGCACACCCAGCCCTGCCTCTGGAATGTGCTTCAGGTGAGCAGAGCTGTGCCAGAGGGACTCCAGGGATGGGCTTCACCTGTCACATGTCTTGGTTTGGGAAGACAGGTGTCCCCCAGGAAAAGCTTCCCTTGGAATGGAGAATGTAAACCTCCTCCCTCCAAATTATTATAATTTTGTGATTAAGGGAATTTAGGCAAAAATATGGGAATAGGAATAACAGTTCTTTACTAAGAACATTAGCAATTCAAATGTAGAAGTACAAAAAAACCAAAAAAACAAAAA
>WEIU01019322.1:168613-183934 GCA_013389925.1 Aegithalos caudatus
AGCCCCTAATTGCAAAACTATAATAATTTGAGGGAGGGGTTTTACATTCTTTGTTCAAAGAGAACTTCCAGCTTTTTGCTGGTAGATACCTGTCCTTTCAAAACCAGGACACCTCAGCAATCAGGACCTGCCCAAAGCCCCACATTCCAGCACATAGTGACAGGAAGGGCACTGCTGGTGATGGAGGGGACCAGGATTAAATCAGCAAGTGAGGACAAGAGGGCTCCACACAGAAAATGTGTTTCCTTCCTGCATCAAAGCTGCTGCTTCTGCCCACTGAAACTTTGAGATAAACTACCAGAAAGCTCCATTTAAGATGGAGCCAGCGAGGTTTGTTTCAAGTGCTCACAGATGTGGAGAAATCTGCAAAGCCACCTTGCCCAGTCTGCAGTGCAGCTGGGCAGGTGGAGGTGGAGGGGCCTCTGTGAGGTGGCAGATAGGGCTGGCCCTGTCCCCTGTGTCCCCATCCAGGGCTCAGGGGTGGAGGGAAGCTCTTGGAAACCCTGCTCAGCATCAGCACAAGGCTGAGGCATCTGGGCCTTGGCCCTCAGCACAGGGGCTGGCATGCAGCAATAAAAATCCTGGCTGGCTCTGCTGACAACACCTGCTACTGCCTCCTGATAAGCTGGGCTACACAAGGACAATTATAAATGTCTCCAAGACATGTTAGAGTGCATGTTTTAATTTAATCAGAGAGAACAAAAAAGCACATTAATCACTGCTCTCTTAACAGCAAAGATGTCCAGATATTTGCCAAGATAGCAGCGTTTTTCCCAAACACATCAGGTACAAAAGGACAACAACAACAAAAAATTACAGCCTTACAGGGGTAGGTACAAGGCCAAGCTGCACCTCGTGTTCTGCTGAGCTGCTGCCAGCACAGACAGCTGGGGCAGGGCAGGAGCCTGGCAGGGATGCTGGAAAGGAAGGTCTGGGACAGACCTGCAGCTCTGTCCACAGCAAAGCCACCAGGAGCTCTGCCATCCCTCAGCCCAACACTCCTGGCCCCAGGGCATCTCTGCAGGACACGTTTTCTTCCTGATTCTTCTGTAGGGGAAACTGGAAACTAGCAGGGAACATTCCCCAAAATGACAACTGCACGCTGAGGTACCAATCACAGGGCTGATCAAGGAGCTCTCTGACGTGTGATGGAAGGATCAAGGAGCTCTCTGATGTCACAGTTTAGATATGTCCTTTCCTCAACATTCCCAGAAGAGAAAATAGCTCTCCTCATAATAACTTTTCTCCTTTTTGTTTTCCTTTTTTTTTTTTTTTTTTCATTCTGTGCTCTGCTTGACTCACAGTTCTTTACAGCACTCACCATTTTTAAAGGAGACCCCTCTAGGCTTGTTCCTGGCTCTGCTGATGGGGTTTGCAGTGGCACCTGGGGCTGTAGCTGCCTGTTTGCCTCCAGGAGAGGCACTGAGGTTGGGAGCTCACCTGTGTGTGCAGGTGTAACCTCTCAGGAGGTGCTGGTGGCCAGGGACAGCCAGGATGCTGTGTGCTAATGACACCAGAGCAGAACATCTCCCCAAGTCTAAAATAAGGAAGGATCTGAGAGACCTAAACAGCAGAGAGGCAGCACAGCTGAAGGGTCACTTTCCCAAAAACAAAGCTGAGCCCCAGGGTTGTAGTATCCTATGCAGAAAGAAAAAAGCACAGTACTACTTTTTAAATCCTGAAAAAAAATCTCTAAAATCTGCACCATAACAGGACCTGGCTGGACTGACCACATAATGTAAAGCCAGGCACCTCAAAAAATCCCAGGTTTAATGGTGTGTGTGAGCACACAGACAGGTTTGTGCTTCCCAACTCTCTGTAGGAAGTTAAACTTCTCAAATTGAGCTTCTTGTGACATGAGGTTTTCTTTCTTCCTACTCCTGTTATGTTTTCCTCTCAAATTAATGCGTGCAGCTGAGTTTGGAGGAGCAGGGTAGGGAGTAAAGAGGCACCAGGTAATAATCATCTTCCCTAACTGTCAAAGGATTGTTTTTGTTAATGCAAAATGCAGGCAGTTTATTGACAGAGATACACTGCAGAGGGATGGTTTTGCTTGCCTCTCATAGGTTAAGGAAATACACAGAGAAGCTGGATGGGTGCACTGGTTTGATCTGAAATGGACAGCAAGCCATAATGATATGTTCAACTGAGAGGCTCAACTGCATCGACAGCTGAGGGCATTTGGCAGTGAGAGATAAGTGATAATGATCTCCATCAGGCATTTCCTCTGCACCTTTTAATTCCAAATCACAGGAGGCTCTTTGCTTTTCCCTTCTCACTCAGGGGCTGCAGATCTTGTGAGGAGAGGGGCTGGGCTGTGTCAGGCAGAGGGGCAGGAGGGGTGGGTGGCAAGGGAAGGAGCCAGAAGCTGTGCTTGGGTGGCCACACTCAGGTGCCACCCCTGAGCTGCAGCCTGGGAGAGGTCCAGCTGAAGGCAGGGAGACTGTTCATGTGAGAAATGATGAGAAGGATTAGGTGGAGCTGGAGCACACTGATAGCATTGCTGAAGCAGTTTCACAGGCCTTGTAGTTTGGGCATCTCTTGCTTGGGTGATTTAACAATTAATGTGAATTCCAGAGGGCCTGTGTGTCCTCCAGGTTGGCTGCAGAAATTCAGGCTGGATTTTGTTTTCCTGACCATCCCCACGTATCCCTGAGAAATAAAAAACAATTTCCCTAAGAGTTAGTTTAGAGACATTGCTCAACACCCATCCAGTGTGATGCAGCTGTGCTGTGGTATATGTTAGCACCATCCAACCTCATCTGACAGGAACTAGAAAACATCTTTTTCTTCTGAAGCCACAAGGGAATTTAAAGACAGAAAGCATAGAGTACAGAAAAAAAATGCAGAAAGTACAAAAATCAATTCATCTGTGGCATTTGGCAATTCAAGTTAACCTCAGCTTATTAGCACATGGCTATTCATTAATTTTATCCTTTTACTCTTTAGGCTGGCAGATGGATGATTACTGCTTAGTCATATTTGATCAAACAATCTACCATTGTTTCCATTCCACTTCCTCCAAAAGTCTGAGGAAAAACAGTAAATACCAACAAGTGAGGAACCCTCTGGAAACACCATCACAGGAAAAGCCTGCTGAATGTTTTTGTGCATTTCTTTTCTGGAATCCTACATGACAGGAGGTTACCAAAATGGGAATTTATTGGAACAACCTCTGTCAGAAATGCAGATTCCTGGGTTTATGTGTCATTTAAAGCCTGCATTTCTGTGGCACTGGTGTGCCATTATTCACCTGCTGAATCCCCCAGGGATTGCTCCACAGCAGCCTGGCTGTTCCTTGGAAGCTCCCATCTGAGTACCTGGGATTACCCAGACCTTTTTTGAGCTAGCAGTATCCCAGGGGAAGGGGGATAGGGAAGAGAGCATTTCTTCATCAGGAGAAGAAATTTCTCCTTCATTTCTTCATCAGGAAGGAGCTGAAGTGGCCATGCAGCTCTTGGGTCTCTTTGGCCTTTGCTCCTGTGACAAGTGGAGCTGGTAGCTCATGACAAATATCCCTGCCCTAAGATGAATATCAGATTACTGGGGAGTACAGAGCAGCACTCCATCATTTATGGAAGAGCCTTGTAAAATGAATAAAAACTCACATCCAGAAGCTTTTTGCAAGTCACATCCCTGTGTCTGAAGGCTGTGCAGTTCTTTGCCAGCTGCTGGCTCGTGTCAGTGACGTGCTGGCACACCTTGACACAGTCCCCAGAGAAGGCAACTGGGTTCCAGGCCTGTAACTAGACCTCCTAACTTGCCAATTAAACCTGGAGGCATGAATTAAAATGTGATTACTGAATATCAGGAACACTGGGGGAATGGCCTTAGCAGTGTTTACTTATTAGTCTTATTAAGAATAATAAGGATATTATGTGAAGTGTTTATTTATGGGACAAGGGGTAACCTTCTTTAAAATGAGAGAGGGCGAGTTTAGATTAAATATTAGGAGGAAATTCTTCCCTGTGAGGGTGGGCAGGCCCTGGCACAGGGTGCCCAGAGAAGCTGTGGCTGCCCCTGCATTTCTGGAAGTATCCAAGGCCAGGCTTGGAGCAGCCTGGGACAGTGGAGGATGTCCCTGCTCATGGCAGGGGAATGGGAATGAGACAATCTTTAGGGTCCTTGCCAACCCAAACCATTTTGTGATGATTCTGTAATTGTAGAGGAAGATTTTACTGCTGTCTGAAACTGGATTAGTAAGGGAAGGGAAGAGAACAAAGCAGGTTTTTGTCAAAAGCTGGGGACAAGCAATGGGTAGGAGCCTGAGTCTGTTCCCTGCTGGATACAACTAAGCAATTTCTTAAGTGCACAAGTGTTTCTAAAATCACAAGTGAGGCAGTGAGAGCTGTCAGTGCTGACATCCAGCTCTCCTCCTTCCGAGGGAGTGGCAGGGCTCTGCTCCTGCTGCCGTTCAATCTGCAGGAAAATTCTGGGAGCCAGCCCTGCCTCTACCTGCTCTCCAGGCAGGGCTCAGGAAGGTTCCCAGCACAGCTCCCAGGAAAGCAGGGAGAGCTCCGTGCTGGCTGCAGGCTCGGGGTGTTGACAGGAGTGGAACAAGCAGCAGCTGTGCTTGCAGCAGCCAGGGCCAGGAGCCCAGGGTGTCACAGAGCATCAGGGATGTCAGCAGCCTCCTGCCAGCACCTTTCCCTTCAAACCCCTGCCTGGTGCTCCCCGTGCTTGCAGCATATGCCTGCACATTGCAAGGAATAAAGAGGTGGGAAGATGGGCTTTCTTTTCCTTTCATGCCACACACAGAGCTGTGTGTCTGCAATCTGACAGACTTGGCTGGGTCAGCCAAAACCCTCCTGGTGTGGGCACACCAGGGCTTGCAGAAGGATCCCACTGCTGGTTTGCAAACCTTGGGTCACCTGGGTGGGAACTGCCCTGAGCAGAGCGTGAAAAATGAGGTTCACTCTCTTAGAAAAATTCATAAGTTTAATAAAAAATAGATAAATAGACAATTAGGAGACAGAGAATAAAGCACAAACAGTTTCTGGGCCAAGGGTGCCTGGCCCCAAGGCAGCCCCCACACCTCACCCCTTCAGATCCTTTGTTCTCAGGATCTCTGTGTTACACATCCCACAGACCCTAAGGCAGGATTCAAACTCTCTTTTTGGGGATCATTTTCTGTGTTCAGTTCCAGCTCCCCCCAATCATTTTATCTGGTAGATTCATCTGGGGGGCTCCACTCTGATATCACAGCTCCCATCAACTCTTCTCTCCAGGTTTATCCATCTCCATTTGGATGAGATCCCTGATAACAGAGGTTCCATGGCTTTGCTCAGCAATCTCCATGCAGGAATGCAGGATGACTCTCCCCACCTCCTGCTTTGGCCAGGTTAGATGTTACAAAGAAAAAACCCAGTCTTTACTGTTAGCACTATGTTCCAATCAGAAAATATACATTCATCACATTTCTAAACTCTGTTAATAAAAGAAATTACAGTACAACTTTCCCACATTATACATACAGCATTCATCTCAATATTTGCAAAAAGCCAACTCCATAATACACATTTATAACAAGAGGAACACTGTAGATACTCCATCCATTCAACCTGCAATGGATGTTCCGTATTTAAAAACAGAGGCAGCAGCTTTCTCTGGGTTTTCCCTTGGATTATTCCAAGGTTAATACCTAGGCACTGATAATGAGCAGCTGAGCACTGCAGCTGCAGGAGGGATGGGGAGGAAAAGGTCAGATGCTTGCTCTCATAGCAAAAGCATTTGTCACGTGTGAAGCTGGATCTAGAGAGAGAATGATGCTGCCTTCAAAATTCCTTAATTTCTTTGAGGAGTTCATTACTAAGGCCCCGTTTCCTGCTTCACCAGGACCTCATCAATACAGGGGATTTTTGTTCTCTTCACTTTCTGCTCCAGACTCTCCTCACTGCACACCTTTCAAAGATATTTAAAATCTCCTGTTCCATTCTTTAACTGGCAGGTCGTCATCACCCTCCTCTCACATCCCCTGATCCAGCCAGCTTGGGAACATCTCCCAAACCTCTCTGAACTCTCTTTTGAGGGGTTAAGCACCTGCCAGAGACCTTCAAGAACAAGAGACAGAGGCAGGAGGTCTTTGGCCCTGGCAGCACCCAGGTACAAAGTACAGTTTCTGGATGAGGAGCTGTACCAACCCCTGCTTCCTTTTCCAGGCACTGGATCCTATGGAACCATCCATTTCTACCCCAAACCTTGGAGCCTGGAACATGTGAGAAGGAGTAACAGGGAGGCACCACATCAGTTTGGGGCTGAGGAAAGGCTGAGAAAACTGAGTGTGGTCAGTGTTAAAAGGAGAAGGGTGTTATAAATGTGTATTATGGAGCTGGCTTTTTGCAAATATTGAGATGAATGCTGTATGTATTATGTGGGAAAGTCGTACTGTAATTTCTTTTATTAACAGAGTTTAGAAATGTGATGAATGTATATTTTCTAATTGGAACATAATGTAACATAATGTTAACATAGTGTTAACAGTAAAGACTGGGTTTCTTTCTTGGTAACATCTAACCTGGCCAAAGCAGGAGGTGGGGAGAGTCATCCTGCATTCCTGCATGGAGATTGCTGAGCAAAGCCATGGAACCTCTGTTATCAGGGATCTCATCCAAATGGAGATGGATAAACCTGGAGAGAAGGGTTTATGGGAGCTGTGATACCAGAGTGGAGCCCCCCAGATGAATCTACCAGATAAAATGATTGGGGGGAGCTGGAACTGAACAAAGAAATGATCCCCAAAAAGAGAGTTTGAATCCTGCCTTAGGGTCTGTGGGATGTGTAACACAGAGATCCTGAGAACAAAGGATCTGAAGGGGTGAGGTGTGGGGGCTGCCTTGGGGCCAGGCACCCTTGGCCCAGAAACTGTTTGTGCTTTATTCTCTGTCTCCTAATTGTCTATTTATTTATTTTTTATTAAACTTATGAATTTTTCTAAGAAAGTGAACCTCGTTTTTCACAAGGGGGAGGATCTGATTTTCACTCAGCTGCTGCCTGGCAGAGTGCAGAGAACTCAGAGCTGGGCCCTTGCACCTGAAGAGGTGACAGGATGAGAGGCAGAGGACAAGAGCTGTCATTAAAAAAAATTCTTATCAGATACTTGGAAAAATAAAATCACCACTCCAGCACTGGAACCTCCCAGTGAGGCTGTGACATTTCCATCCTGGGAGATCTTCAGAGCTGGACTGACAGGGTGCTGACCCGCCCAAGCCAGCTGTCCCACCTTTGTCACTCACTTCTCTTGGGGCCTCCTGCTTTGTCACAGCAGCCAGTGCACTCAGGCCGTGGTGGCAAGGCCAGGTGCACAGCCCAGGTGCAACAACACATTAACCAGATCCATTTCCTTGGATGCAGAGCCTCCCACAGAAAGTGCCCTGTCAGCAGTGAGAGGCTGCAGAGCCTTTCAGAGCCCCTTCTGCAGGGGTGCCGTGATTATGATCATCAGCTTGCAGTAATGATAATGGAGCTAACCACAATTCCATTTCCAACTGAGGTAAGCTATGGATTTGTATAAAATACGTATCAAATTATTTCTAGATTTTTTAAGTTCAGAGCCGACAGGAGTTTTTTATTATAATGATTTTGTATTGACAGAACAACGACTCTAAGCTAAGCTGTTAGGACTATATATTTCCCTCGTGGCCTCCAAAAGCACGGTAAATTGAAATGTACATTAAAAACAGTCAATCTTTGTTTGCTGGCAACATTGAAGGAGAATTGACTATATTTTTTATTAAAAAAGCTCATATCTTACAGTCGCTGGACTACCATGAGAATGAGTATTAAAGTGCTCATTAAAGATAAAAAAAAAAAAAATCCTCTGTTTGACTAAATCTGTAAAAGCATCATGTTCAACAGAAGTTCAAAGATGTTCATTGATGGCTTCTCAAAACTGGTGAGTTGACACCAGCACTGGCTCAAACAATGCCTGGGGCTTTGTCCTGCCCTATCCCAACCCACAGATGTGTCACCTGCAGCAAGCAGACGGCTCTGGGCTGGTTCCTGGGCTGACCAGAGGCTTATGGAATAGTCTGGGTTGGAATGGACCTCTAAAGGTCCTAAACACCTTCCTCTAGAGCAGCTTCTCAGAGCCTCTCCAGCCTGAACTCGGATTTTCCAGGGGTGTGGCACCCCCCACCTCTCTGGAAATGCAGTTTCACCATCCTCACTTGCAAAAAACTTCCTCCTTTTGTCTCATCTAAGCCCACCCTCCTTCAGTGTAGATCCATCACCCCGTGTTCTCTGCCCTGGTCAATGGTTTGTTCCCATCTCTGTCCAGGCTCCTTGGTTCAAACACCTCAGCACAAAACCAGGCTGGTGGATACACCTTCAGTCCTAACCTGGTGGTAAACACAGCAGGAAAAAGCAGGGATTGATTAAAAAGAAAATCCCCCTGGACCTTCAAAACTTCGCTCAGGTAAAGCAAGGAAATGGTATCTAAAAACTAGAAATGATGGATGAATGACAGGACTTGGCCAGGCCCTAAGGCTGTCTCTTCTGCAAACAAAGTCAGCTCTGCAGAAGTGATAGGTGCTAATTAATAAATAGTGCTGGTTTTCCTTAGCCAATTACTCATTGATACACCCGATACTCCTCTTTGATAAGCCACTCTAAGTTGGTAATAGCTTTTATCACAGCTGTGAGCAAGCAGAATCAAGCATCCAGTGCCTTCCCTTTTAAGTTGTTTATCTTCTGCTGTTAGAGAATTCTCTGCAGAGTTTGTTTGGAATTGCAGCGAATTAAACACCTTATTTTTTAATTATTATTATTTGTATTGTAGTAATGCCTAGAAATCCCACTGTGGACAAGGGCTTTGCTGCTGTGTGAATACAGCTCTGAAGACAGGAAAAGCTGTGTCCCAGAGAGCTTACCCCTGAGCTTTGTGATTGATTGCTTATTCGTATTCCTTCCAAATGTTATCTCTGAGCGAGTGTTTTCTGTAATTTATGTCATATCCTATCTCCTGCCTTGGTTTGTGTCTGTATTTGGGGATGCAGCCTGCACCAGGCAGCTGCAAGCATAAAGCTGGATTGCACAGGCCAGCAGATATCCTCCAGTGAGTACTGAGCCCTGCATTCTCTGGAGGGTGGATCCAAATTCAGAGTAGAGGAATAGAGGATTTTTAACCATGCCATGTGAGTTCATGAGGGAAAGACCACAGGAAAAAAGGTAAAGGGGAAACAAGGAGGTCCTTAACGGGTAGGTTGGCATTGATTTGGAAAACTCCAGCACATTGTCACTTAATGTGATGATTTCACTTTGTTTTCTTCAGGGAAAAGCCCAAACCTGAAGCCCAACACGGTGAAGGGAGCAGATTGCTGGCCTTGGAGCACTGAGCCTCCAGAGCACGGATTAAAGGCACTCACCCTCCAACACACACAGCTCCTCCAAGAACTAAAGATATAATTAATGCCCTCACAACCTATTAGCAGGCTTTATATTCTGAACAAGAGAACCCCGGGGCCCGGCCCTGAAAGGTCAGGAAGTTTTTTCAGCTCAAACTAGACCTAATCAAGGTTTTCCCAATAGCAAATGCAGGAAAATGCTGATTTGTTAGGGGAAAATTTTAAAAGAAAGAACATAATTCTGCCATTCTTTAGGGTCTCTGAGCAGAGTTGCAAATGATAATGGGACTCTGAAGAGGAAAAAAAGTTGAAATATGGCCTGGAAAAAGACAGAAGGACTGGTTTCTTCAACAGGAGGGGACAGTGATGGAGCCAACACCCAGCAAACTGTGCTTCAGTGATGCAGGAAAGTTTGAACAAATTCTGAATTGTGCTCTCTACTCCCAGTGGCCATGGGAGTTCTCTGTCTTCTTTATCCTCACTTTTGTTACCCAATTTTCTATGTTAATCTTGAAGAAACAGCCTTTTCTTTGTCACAGAGAGGGTTTATTTTCTTTTTCTTTGACTGCAGATCAAGTCTCACTCCCGAACTGTCCTCTCACACTTGCACTTTCTCAAGAACACAGAACACCTTTGCAGACACCTCCTGAATTGTCACTGGTGATATTACCCATAGCTTTTGTTAATGACAAAGAATTAAGTTGGGTTCACAGTACCAAACAGGACTGTGCTAGAAAGCTAGAAAGTTGGATGGTTTATGGAAGAAAATGTATCAAATGACAAAACAGAGGTTACCACACATATTTTGACCTTCTCTCACCCTTTTTNCTCCTTTCCCCCTTTTTTTTTTTTTTTTTTTTTTTTTTTTAATATCCCAAAACATCCCAAAAGGACTATTAGCTGCAAAAGAAAAGCATTTGCTAATGATACAGATTAAAAGCAAAACCAAAATGTACAGCTGTCTGCCTCAAAAATGCCCTCCTACGGTTCATTTATGGGTTTTCAAAGTGAAGGATTTTAGAAATGTAAAGAATAACTGACACTTTTTATATCCATAATGCATTCCTCCCTAGGCACATTCACAGCCCATATAGTCTGTGGTATTTAAAAAAAAAAATATCCTGAGATATAAACCCAGTGACTTAAATACAAAATCACTTTCTGAGGCTAATGCAGTTTTATCAGTGGCAAGGATCCTGCGCTGTCTCTTGGACTGTGACCTCTGCTTCACTTATATTAATCTGTGTGTTGGCCAGCCCTGCTTATCAGGGATTCGGTATTTGAGGTGAAGTTCTTTTTCAGACTCTTTCCACTGCATCATTTGTCTTCACAGCACAGATCCTCTTTTCTCTCCACTATTGCACTGACATCTTTGCTTGACTTGGTGTTCTTCTATCCACCCCCCAGGCTATGGCTGCCTGCTTATTTATGCTGTCGGCTTAATTTCTTGATTGATATTCTCACATTCCCCGTGCTACTTACTTATTTACATCCTCTGCTTGTTTCCAAGTCCTGCTCCTTTAAGATCTCGGTGCTATTTTATTTATGGAAAAGAATCACTGTTTTCCACAGCATGTTCTTTATGCTGCTGCCACGACCTTCTACAGCACCAGTTAATCATCCCAAATATTGCCACGCTCCAAGTGCCGTGTTCTGCAATCCTCCGAGCCTCTCTGGTGGAATTCTCTTCCTGGGGACACCTCACCAGCTGAAGCAGTGCATCTTTTTTATTATATTCATTATTTAGCACCTAAACAGCCCTACATTCTCTGGGTAAATAGCAGGCAAGGTGCTTACGCTACGTTACTCGCGATTCTGGTTTGCCCTTCCCCAGGGTAAAACAGCACCAGGTCCCACATTCCAGGGGTTTATCCCTGGGTAAAACAAACTGGCAAAGAACAAAGCACCACAGGAGGTTGTGTGGTGGTCTGATGGCAAAGATACAACATGCTGTAGGGGAGAGAGAAGGGCTACTGTCATGTAAAAAACAAAGTTTTTGGGAGTCTGCAAACACGTGGGTAAAATGCTGGCTCAGGAAGGGCAGGAGAGCTGGTCCCAGCAGCCACAGTTTCACTGGGCTTTTGGTTGCTGCAGGATGAATTAGGGTGTATCAGGGCAGGACTCTCAAAGGACTCTCTGGGGTGAAAGAAAGGGTGAGAGGAAGTGAGACTTACCCTGGGCAGCAACTCAGAGAGAGTTTCACCTTGACTGAGGAGCCAAAATCATCCTACCCGAAGTGCTCTGCTCCTTCCAGCTACTGCCAGAACATTTCCATTGCTCCAGCCAATGGTTTGTCATGAGAAAGGCAGCACTAAGATTTCTCTCTACATAACAAAATGTTCTGTGGGCTTCTTCTGGTGAATGCTGCTGATTTCTGTCAAAGTGATGACCTTGCACCTCCCAACCAGCACAGAGGGGATAAAAAGCTCAGTTCTGGTGCTCAAGGTCATCCTGCTGCTGCTGGGCCATGTCCTTGGGAGCAATACTGGGATAATGGTGGTGAGGAGGAGGAGAGCAGGTGAGGAGAACAAACTGAATGTCCCTGTTTAGGTGAAATCCCAAATGTACCATATATGCCACGTAGGTTCTTTGTTAGAACTGTCAAACCCAGCACACTTAGAGCCATGCCTGAGTGGTATCTGGTCCTGCTTGTAGCCAAAGCTCTCCTCAGCATCCTGCAGACACAGTCTGGGTTCATAAAATGATATTTATAAACCATAAGTGAGTGCCTTGAGATGGACACACTGAGCTGATGGACACACTCAGCTTTTTTACATCTGCCTCGCCTTTGCAGATGTAAAATGAGGGATGCTGTAATAACCCAAGATGCACTTAATTGGTAAAACAGGCTAATTTGTGGCCTTATTTAACTGCCTTGCTTGATTTGGTGGCTGCTAAGAAGCTGGAGTGTTTGTTTTGCTCTGGGGTGGAGAGCAGGGTCCAAGTCCATCCTGTGTTTGTGCTGTGCAGCAGGGGAAGGACTGAGCAGAAGTTATTCATTTAACAAGTGGCAAAGTGATGCCACAAGGGGAAAAAATAGATGCAGCTGTGCCTGCAGCATTACTTAATCTTTCTCCTTCCATTTCCTTCCATGAAGATTGAGCCCCAGCCAGCAGAGAAATAGCTGCTGCTGGTTATACAGAATATAATGCCCAAGTCCAGCCTGTGGCTGGGAGATACACGTGTGGTGTTCTGGGCAGTGTTTTTTGTATTTAAAGGCTCGCAAAACTGTCCTCAGGACAGTGCCCCAGTGCTGGGCAATGCCAAAGAGGGATTGTGTTTGGAGCAAAGTGCAGGCAGCAGGGCAGTCCTGAGGCAGCAGCAGGACTGACAGCACTGCCCTGCACACCCTCAGTGCCTGGCAGGGATCCCAGTGGAACCTCAAAACCCTGTCCCCTCCTCTGTGCCACCACATGGAGCTCTGCATCCAGCTGGATCCTGCTGCTGGGGAAATGCAGGGCTGGAAAGGCCTTCCTGGGTGACACCCTGCTACTGCAGACAGGCATTTAATCACAAAGACATCAGAACAACAAAAAGGCATAAATACCAGGGTTTAATTCTCAGTTATATAAAGGCACAGCCAAATATAAATCACAATGGAAACTTCAAAGAGAACTAAATTGCCTGATCCGGTGAATCGGATCCAAAGCAGCCTACCATCGAAACACAGCCCACAAGACATTAATTAATACAGAAGCAGAAGGGAGGATTGATGC
This sequence comes from Aegithalos caudatus, assembly GCA_013389925.1. NCBI lineage: Eukaryota > Metazoa > Chordata > Aves > Passeriformes > Aegithalidae > Aegithalos > Aegithalos caudatus. Next base: position 181,671 of record WEIU01019322.1, read on the forward strand.
CAGATTTAAATAGGTGTACTTCAAATCACAATCTGGTCCAAAGCATCTTGAGTTATATTCCTGAATTACAGGATCTGTGGTGGGTGGTGGGGAGTGTCCTGCCCAACTGGAAGATTGTCCTTGTTGTTTTGGCTACATCAGACTTCAGAGCACTGAGATTTCAGTGGCCTGGTTTTACTCCTTTACCCATGACCTCATCCTCTCACACAGAACAGAAATCTTTGTCCTTCCATCCTTTGATGTAAAACAAAAATGATGAAAATTGACAGAAAAATTCAACAATCAAGAGTCTGACAGAACATGCAAAAAGAAGAGAAACAGAGATTAATGGATCCCAGCACCCTGTGTCCATTTTATATCATGCTGGGAGAGGGACAGTGGAGATACCACAGCTGTGGCTGCCCCTGGATCCCTGGAAGTGCCCAAGGCCAGGTTGGACATTGGGGCTTGGAGCAGCCTGGGACAGTGGGAGGTTTTCCTGCCCATGCTGGACTTGGAATGAGATAATATTCAACATCCTTTTCCCACCCAGACCATTCTAAGGTCCTGAAATTCACTTAAGGAAGGGCTGCTTTAGTTCCTGGTTCGCACCTCATCTTTAATTCCTGCAGCAGCATCTCCTGCCATGGAGAGAGCTCCCAGAGGAGCCTCCCTTGGGATGACTCACATGCTGCAGTGCCCCCCAGCACATTACCCTGGGCTGGCACGTCTGCAGAGCGGGCAGGACGTGACAAGGACAGGGCTGTGAGCAGTGCCTGGCCTGGCTCTGGCACGTCCTGCTCATCCAGGGAGACATCTGTTAAACTCCCCCTTGTCTACCCTGAGGGGACAGCATGCTGTACAGCACAGAGACCTCCCAGGGACCCTGGGGGCTGCTCTGTGCTCACAGGCAGCCAGCACCTGGGAAATTCCATGGCAGGAACAGCCTGGCTTAAGTCCTGGCTTAGGGGAAGTGAAGATGAACATGTGGGCGTAAGGGCAAAGCATTCCTGAGACTTAAACGATTCAGGAAGGAAAAACCTGGCTTGAAAAGAAAACAAGCAGTTGGTTTAGTCAGATGCTTATTAAAAGCTTGTGTGTTACCTCTTGACCATGCTATTTTTAAGATCTCACCCTACAAAGCACTGGCACCTTCTCAAAGGTAATGAATGTTCATACCTGACAGCAAAGCTGGACAAAGGGAGCGCTCGGTGACTCTCACAATAAAACTCACAGAGAGGATGGAGGAATTAGAAAAGCAAAGCCTCAGGCTTGGATGATCAGAAAATCCTGAAGGAGTTCAGATGCTTTTCTGAACCTGCTCTGCCTAGAAATCACAAAGGATCTTCTTCTCTCATGTGAATCACAATACTGTTCTGCTTTCAGCTGGGAACTGCACCATATTTCAGCAGATTTTTCTGCTTTCAGCCTAAAAGCAAAAATTGCAAGAGCACAATAAACATTCTGTTAAGTCTGACCAAACTTCTAGCCTCAGAAAAAATACTTATCCTTGCTTTATTAGACCCAATTTGGATCACCCATCTGTTGTCTGAGGGAGTTTGAAAGCTCATGGGTGGAATAAAAAAACCCCTTTCCATCTTCTTAACTATTCCATTGGCATTTGCTTACGAGTTTGCTGCCAACCAAGAAGTGTCTGAAGGGGACAGCACCTGAAGCTTTTTTGGAACTGGCTTAGTTCAAGCTCTACCTAACAAGCAAGTGACAAGTGTATTGTGTATTGTCACGGGCATCTTTCCTCATAAAGGCATGTATAGATCTGGAGTTATTTTCCCCACTCCTCTTTATTACTTTTCCTTTGTTCTCTTGCTTATCTATTCCTTTTTAATGCAGAAGATAATACAATTCCTATTCTCCTGGCTTGTGATGTTCAATGCATTTTGACATGTGATGCTGGTTGATGAAATTGGAGGAGAAAAGCTGCATGATGATTTAAAGTGTTATTTTCATGATTGTGCCACTCTTGAGTATGGCACAAAGGCAAACATGACACATGAGTCTCCCAAAGAAAATAATCAGGATGACAGAACGTTAAATTAAAAATTAGACTGTCCTGGTTAAACCAGGATGTCTGGACATCTAACCTTATAGGATTATATCTAACATCCTTTTACCAGCGACAGTTAATGCTTGAAGGGATTTTATTCTCATGTAATCCCTGCATTGCTTTCAAATCTGCTTGTTTGGGGAGATATAATTAAAACTTATTATTCCTCCTTTCTCTGCCAACCAACTGTCAGAGAGCAGGAACAGAAAAAATAAGATTT
>WEIU01019323.1:0-26895 GCA_013389925.1 Aegithalos caudatus
AAAAAAAAAAAAAATGAAATGTCTAGGGGTAGGCTAGAGTTTGCTGCTATGGTCTGGAATTTGAAATTAGTCGAGGGGGTATAGAACAGATTCCTACCTGTAAATAAACGACGGATATAAATAGCAAAATAGGGCAGCACTGACAGAGCCTCACAAAAGCTCACTTAAAAGCTGCACTATCACTACAGTACACGGTGTACTGGCACAAGACAAGAGTATACTGTTTATCAGTACAAAAAAGAAATAATTTATAACTTGATCCTTGGGGGGAAAATGGAGAAATAAAAAATAGACAAAAAAAAAACCAAAAAAAAAAAAAAGAAACAAGAGAGGAGAAAAATTGCCAATATGTTTGTGTGAATGAAAGATAGTGAGGGGAAAAATGAAAAGAGAGCGAAGTCAGAAGCAGGGAGATACTGACACCAAATCTCTGCAAAGCGTTCAAAATTCTCCAGCTGCCACGCTTTTAATTTGCTACCATTCTAATTAAAATGCAAATTAAATTTATAATTAGCATCAGCGCTTTCTAAAGAAACCTCCTTGTGTGCAGCACAAACATATGGGACGATGGTATAGTGTAAAGTTTGTAAAAACAGAAGGAGAGACACAAATGGAAGGACAGAAATGTTGCTACCAAATAAGTTGCTGAGTAGGAGGGGGTAGGGGAGAAAATGGGGAGACATAGTGGATTTTAAGGGCTGGAATTGGGTAAGTGTCCCAGAGTAACAAAGAGATTGCTGAATATGAAAGATCTGTCCGGGAGTTACTTTTTGTTGAATCAGGTGTCAGAGGTCATGCTGCATGTCATTGGTGTTGTATAGAGCATGCCAAAAAGGCATAAAGGGTCACAGCTTCTAATCAAAAAGTCTATGACCAAAAAATGAACCGCTGCTTGCTTCCAGATAATTAATTTAAAAATTGATGGGAAACAAAGTACTAAAATCACATCATGATTTGAGCACATATACCATTTTAAAGCTTGCCACTTCCCATGTGAGAATCCCACCAGAAAAGCTCAACTCAATGACACGGAACATGTAGAGTATTTGTGCCTTAATTTATCTATGCAAACCTGGTAAAATTTAATGGTAGGAGCTTTTATTCCATTTATTTTTAAAATTAATTTTGATTTCTAGCTGGCGTGGCATGAAAGTTGGGAACAGTCAGAAGATATTTAAACTCTGATGTTGTAATGTGTCATTCCAGTTAAATCCATGTCAGCATTTCCATCACAGTGTTACTGGGGAGAACCCAGTTGTGTTCATTTACATTTGCAGTCGTCCCTTTAAGATCTGCATGTAAAACCCCACACGGTGAATCCCCCTGCAACACCCAATCAAAGAGAAAAATGGTGTCATGTGAGAGACCAGACACATCACCACTGAGACACTGTCCCAAATTAAAACATTAATTAGAACAAACTGTGGCATACACGCTCTGTGTTGGTGGGTTTTTTTTTTTCTTTTTTTGTTTTTGTTTTTTTCTTTTTGTTTTTGTTTTTGTTGTTGTTGTTTTGTTTTTTTGTGGGTTTTTTTTTTTTTTTTTTTTGACTTTTTTTTTTTTTTTTTGTTTTTTGGTGGGTTTTTTTTTTTTTTTTTTGTGACTATCATTATTATTATTATTCCATATGCAGAAAGCTTGTGGCTATTTCACGAGCAGCAAAAGCAGCTGCATTAATCTGATAAATGATTTGTTGCAAATTTTTCCTTCATCTCTTCTGAGACTGCAATTGGGTGCTGGTGCTTTTCTGTTGCTACTTTCACTGGATATTAAGCAGCTAATGTGGTATTAAAGGTTTGATAAAACTACTAAGGACAAAATTGGCTTCATTATAAGAGTGTTTGGTTGTAGGGGTGTCTTTGAGTTCTCAGGGGAAGGGAGGGGAATAAACCAAGTCTGATCTCCAAAGCAGTAATTTATTTATTTTTTTCACTAAGGACCCTTGCAAAAGCTTGAGTGCTTTCAATATTCTGGGAACTTGCCTTTATTTATTAGCCAGGCTCTTCCTCAGATAGTTTAGAATCTGAATGTAGCAGGGATGAATATTCCATAGTTCTGTGTTAAACTGTTACAGAACTGATGTAAAGCAGGATTGTAGGAATATTTTTATAAGTAATAAAGTCAATTAAAAATGATAAGCCTATAATATAGTCATTGTGATAGTACCAAAATTCATTTTACATATGCTGTCTTGGGCATGCAGACAAATAGTAACAATTTTTACTGTCAGATTTCAGAGCAGAATTAGAATTTTAATGTGTTTAGTTTATTTTTAGGGAGGATGAGCAGGAAGCTCTTGGCTCCACTGGCCAAGCTGGTGCATGCTGGCAGTGGTCTGTTGGCATTAGTGCACTGAGTTCTGGTAGATGTTAGACTCTTCATCCTTTAATAAATATTAAGAAACCACACACCATCTCACTTACTTTGATCAATATTTAAAACCGTATTTAAGAATAAGTGAACCTGTAATGTCAGGTAAAGTAAAGCTTTGTTCTGCAATGTAACTTATATCCTGTGAGCAAACATGCCACAGCTCCATGCTTTACTCACCATCAGTTCAATTTTTGGAAGTTTTAAACACTTGCAACTCAAACTGACTTCACCCAAAGTCTTATTGATTAACTTTGAAAATGTGTCCATATGGATGGTATCGTTATGTCCTCTTCCATGTCAACATATGCCTATCAAAAGTGCTAAGAAATTGTGATCAACTGAAATAAGGAGAAGGGAAGTGTGTAGAATAGTGATGAGAAAGAATCCATCAAGATTGGGATGAAGTTTCTGGGGAAAAAAAAAAAAGTTATTTGGGGCCTCATGGATTGGATCGAATATATGGAAATGTGTTGTAAATACAGGTTGTCTTAAGCCTATTTTTAAGGAATAGAAATTGGACAAATCTGTGCCACTGTGCAATTTATTTTGGTGGTATTTGATATATGTATTGCCATTACTATAATTCTGGAGAATGCATTCTTTATTCCCACTGCTGGTACTCTGTGTAGCCCAAATCACAGCAGGAAAGCTGCTTGTGATGGAAGGTGAAGTTAGATATTCTATAGATATTGCAGATTTGGCTAGACTGGATTTGTCTGAGCATGGGGACTGAAGTAACAGTAGTAAGCCCTTGCCCCTTAACCTATATTTAAGCAATTATTTGAGAAACTTAGCAGCAAAATTTATCTCACTGCAAAGCTAAGATAAAGGTTGGAAGGTCTTTCCAACCAAAACCATTCTATGAAAATTTCCTCTCACTCTGTGATCACTAGAGATGGGTTAAGACCTTTAGAGAGAAGCACTGCATACATAAGAGGAGAACCATGTAAATACTTTTCCGACTTTTTGAGGCTCTAACTTCACATAAATGGAATCCAAGACAACATTTCAGCAATTATGCAAAATTATTAAACAAAAACTTACTCTTTGGGATGAACTTTGGCCCACATTGTACAGCTTTGCAAACAGATTTTAAAAATAACCCACTGGTCTTATAAAAACTGACAACATGAGATTGAAGTGTTTCCTGACAGCAATATAATTCCTCTAGCACCATGATTTGGGCACCATTGTCTTCTGCACAGAATCCAAGTTCCGGATATTTGGGAACGGAGGCAATGAGCCTAAATAAAGTCTTCTGTTGGACAGACAAAGGGGGAAAAACAAAAAGGCATAAAAGGGTTGCTTTGTGTAATTTTTAATTGTTGTCCCTTTCTTATTTGGTAAATGAAGTCACCTTTGTAGTGGTTTCATGAACCGCTGGGTAATCAAAATTATTATGCTGCCACCTGTTGTCCGTTAATTATTCTGAGAAGATACTCATAAATCATAACACTGGACAATAAATCAAACTGTCAGGGCCCAGGTCAAAGGTTATGCATGAAAAGTTATAGGTCACCAACAGGGTGTGAAAGATCAGGGTTGTGGAGCATCACTCATTGTCAAGTAATGTTGGGAGAAGTGCCACTGGAACAAAAGAAAAACTAAAGTACAGAAGAATTCAGGCCCAAAGATAGGCTCCAGGCTCATGCACAAAAGGAATCAAATTGACATGTCATTACACTGCAGATCTGACAACCAGCAAGATTGTCTGGCAATGCCCTGACTCAAATACTTTTGTCTCCACTGATCCTTGTTGTGAGCCAAGGCTCCCTTTGAATCGTTCCGTGTATCTGGGCCAGATTCTGCTCCCGCCAGAAGTCAATGAGTGTCTTGGCCTCTGTGTATTTGGAATTTAAAGCAGTGTTAACTTTTTTTTTTTTCCAGTTGCTGAAGAAGCATGAGAGAGTCTGTATTTGTCAGGGCGAAAATTCATGAGCTTCTTTTCAAGTCTGAGTGATTGGGTTTATCCTGTTCAAGATGAATTATTTCCTGGTGGAAAAAAAAATCCAGCATTCCAAAGGAGCTCTTATTCCAGCCTGCAGTCAGGCCTGTGTACCTCTCTGGAAAGGCATAGTTAGATGGGCTGTATCCACCTTTCCTGAAGTCCACAGCTTCACACTATTCACAGTTCTGTAGCTGTCTCAAGGGTGGGGTAATGCCTGGCTCACCTCTCCTGCTGGACTGTGCTTGTATCAGGAGTCTGACTTTATGAGAAGAGCCAAAGGAACATGCAGCATCTGATGCAGCTTCCCTCAACTCATTCTTTTCTTGCCCTTTATTACACTCCAGCCCTGCCTATCCTGGAATTTTGACCATTCCCTGTTTTAGGGATAGCATAGGTGTACCTCAGAATGAAGTGGCAGAGATTAAGCTCTTGCTCTGCACCTTCTCTCCCCTCCCCTGAGGTTTGAGCAGGTGTTTGTAATTCCCAGACCCATCACCCTACACCTGTGCTCATCCCAAAATTGCCTGTAGGAGGGGGAAGATAAATTTCCTCCCTGCAAGGAGAGGTGGGAGGTGTTGTGAGGTTTGGGTGAAGCCTGTGCTTCCCTAGCTCCAGGTGTGGGATTCTGCCCTTCCTGAGTTATTGGAGGATTTGGAATTGGATTCTGGAACAATGGGTGAGTTCAGTCCTTTTTTTACTTAAAGTGAAAGGTTATGTCAAAGGTGTGTAGAATTCCTTCATGCTCTGGGGATGTGCTCTGTGGTTTTTGTTTGCTTGTAAAGACTTCAGCTTCCTTTCATATCCTATGTATATTGAAATGCAAGTGTTTAAAGTGGATTGCTTGAAAGCAAATATGCACTGACAAGCAATGAGTGATTTAAAACCTGGTTAGAGGTAAATTGTTTCTCATGTGAAAAATGTCACTTTAGGAAAAAAAAAAATTTAAGAAGCCAAGATAAAATGGCACCCAGTAACAAAAATGTTGCTGGAAACAGCTCTGATGTGCCAGCGGTGTGATGTACTCTGCTGCCTGCTGCTTGAGTTAGCTTCTAATCAGGATCATCTGCTGTAGGATTTGTGGCTAATGGGCAAGCAACTTCAATTTTAAAGCCTGACTTTTCATATTCAGGAGGTGTTATGGTATGTGTTTGTTTCAGTGGAGTGAGTTTCACACACATAACCTGGATTTTGAGGTGTTTAATAAACAAAATAGGAGTTAATTCAAACCCAACAATAGTGTTTGCTTCAGCATGGACTTGGTCTTGATCTCCCTACATCAAATCTGGATGAATTTCTTCCCTGTAATTTTGGGGAGGTTATTGAAGAATTGAGACCTGGGTCTTGCCTAAGTACAGAAAAACTTGCTTGTAAATTAGAAGCAATTGAGGTTTTGATTAGATCTGTTCATTTCCCTGTGGTCCTGGTTCCTGAGCATTTGCGTAAGTGGAGTTCAAAGAAATGGCCGTGAGCAGTAATTTTTTTTTTTTTAATTTTTAAAGCCTTTCAGAAAGATGCAGAATTCATTGATGATGAATAAATTTATGATGTAGAACTTTAGAACCATTGAAATCACTTGGGGCTCTGCCTTTGTGTTTCACCCTGGATTTTTATTTGTGGGCAAGATTAAATTAATATATTCAAAAATATTGTGCAAGGAGCAACTTTTTTTGCTTTTTGCAACACAGAAGAAGCTTGAATTCATGAAGGCCACTAGAAATGTTGTTTTTATATTGGATGCACTGGTGGATAACACCAGTGAAAACTATGAAAGGAAAGTTTATTTGCAGTGAAGGGAGATTTTGTTCCCTGTTCAGAGAAGCAGAGACATGTGATTTACCAGTAAATATCACAACTCAGCTATGAACTTTTTAATTGCTTGGTACCTGCCATGGACTCTTTTGAGCAACAACTAATGTAATGTATCAGCCAGCAAGTTTATTTGAAGATCTGTAATTAAAGTAAATTGTTAAAACCTACAATGTGCATATAGGTATCCCACAAAAAGGGGACTTTAAAGCTAAATATATTCTTTATTTCAGTTTTACTAATTATTTTAATGTCTTGAAGAGCCAACACTCTATACATCTAGGAATTACCCCAAATCTCTCAGCTGCCAGGGAACATGCCACTGTCTTGCCACTTTCCTGCTTTCTTGACAATCATTCTTGATTTCCTGGTGATCACCTTTGAATAAAATGATGGCCCAGCTGTGGAAGTTTCCTACAACCCTAATTGTTATGACAGCACATGGAATATCCACTAAATAATCTCCCCACCTTCTAATGAGTGGAAACAACAGCAAAAGGTTAGGTGATTCTTCTTGTTTTATCATTTTGGCAGGCTCTTGAATATCATTTAATGAAATTTCCTATGCCTGTGAGATATTGATGCAACGCAGGAAAACACCCAGTGAGTAACATAGCATTTTTAGGAGCTCAACTCTCCACTGGTGGGCTGCAGACAAACTTCCAGGCAGCTTTCAGGAGCAGAGAATGCAACCCCTTAGTGGAGGGGTCTCAAAGAGCTGGGAGCAGACCCCAAAATGTGGGTAGCACATCAGGCACATGGGGATTTGTCCAGCCCCTGATGGAGCTGACAGCATCCCAGTGGCGCCTCTCAGCCTGTGAACCTCTCTACACTTGGATTTCCCAGGGTGCACAGGACCACAAAATAAACCCTACAATTATTCTCTGTATCTTTTGGTTTTGAGCAATTATCATATGAATGTGTGAACTCTGTGCACAGAATGAGAAAGCTGAGTGCTGGTCTGTGGTCATCAAAATAGTTATGAACTTTCTGTTCCAAAAGGGTGATTTTGCTTCTTGCCTGTTATGGGGATTTTTTTTTTTCTTTTGTAATTCTTACAGATTTTTTTTAATTATTATTTGCATTGCTAGTAATGAACAATTTAGCCATCTACTCTACTCTCATTTCACATAAAAGCAATTTCTGGCAATTCAGTGAAGGTCAATGAATAATACCCAATGCTTTGATATGAAACACTTAAGGACATCAGTAACTTGACCCCAGAACTTTTTGCAGATTCAGGCTGTAAGTGCTCAAGTAGTGTTCCCATGACACTTGGACTCTGACAGGAAAACAAAACTATACTTTGGATTAGTTGTATCATTTTTTTTGGTAAGACGCGTGATCAAAAGGGATTGAAATTAAAACTTTGCAAAAGTTGTTAGCAAAATGACATTTAATTTTGATAGAGAGGCAATGAGGCAGAACATTTTGCATGTTTGCAAAATAAGTTTCATTTTGATGCGTTTGGCATTACTGATTATATTAATTAACTTAACAGCAAGTGTGAAGATTATTTATGATACATTAAAAATGATTGGATCTTAATTGCTTCCCTGTAAGAACAAGGAAGTTGAATTTCAGGTTGTGAAGAGCTCCATGGTGAGTCTTCTCAGTGACTTTTAGCTGGTGTGTTTTAAAAGCAAAGTAATTGGAATAAAACTAACCCACAGTATTGTAAGTGGTAACTGTTTGTGCTTGAGCAGTTCAGGCTGATGACAGTAATCTGGTTTGTTCTGCTAAATCTCTTACTTCACTAAGACTTCACTTTTTAAAGATCCACACCTGATTTCCAGAATTATTTGAGTGGGGAAGATCTTGCAATCAAAGTCAAGAAACTGGTTCTTTCAGGGGGATCAGTTACTCCACGAGTGCACTGCTCAGTCACAAGCAGTGAATGTAATTTGTGGGAATTCGACTCTGTATCAAAATGTTAATGAACTCAGCTTCTGTAATAGTGTGTTTACCTTTACATAATAAACTTTTGTGTAAGATGCAGCTTTTCTGTGTTCTGTTATAGCATCTGTTACATCAAGGTGGAAGTACTCCCTTTTTACACATTAAAAATTACTTAATTTTGTTTTCTGCTCTTTTAATGAAAATTTACTTCTTCACCTGGCATGAAGCAGATGCTGTCTCAGACTTAAAGTGACAGAGATCAGTATCCAAAGCAGTGGCTTGACACACAGAGGTGCTTCAGATGGTGATTATTATAACCAAAAAAAGCAGGTTTGTTGATACCTTTTTATCCTTAATATATTTAAAATTGCATAGTTGATAGCATAGTTGCTATGAGAGCATGTGTAATATCTGTTTGATAAGTGTCTTCTCACACCCTGAGGTCTTTTATAGGCAATTTGCATTCCACAATGAGAGAAATCAGCTGGAGAGGGTTTATTGTTTTGTATAATAGAAAGGAGTGTGAAAATATTCCAGCCTTGCAGATGGTGTTGCTCGTTAGCCCTGAACATACACATGCAGAAATATTGTTTCCCCTTAAAAAATAGGGTCTCCTCATCTTTCTTTCTTACAATGTATTTATAAAGGAGAATTCTTAGTTTGGTTGTATTGGGATCATTAATTGATCTTGAAAGGAAAAGCGATGGGATAAAGTCTTTCTTTGAACTTTGATGTGCTGGGTGGTTTAGAGATGACAGAAAGCAAATGCTTCTTTTCTTCTCTGTTGTCTGAATAGAGAGTCCTAGATCTTGCTATAGACATCTGCTTTTCTGAAAAGTGAAAGGATAAATCTCAACTTCTTCCCATAGCAGCAAAGGAAATCTGATTTGAGAAAACTCTGAGCATATTGACAAAGGTGGATTGATGAAACTGTTTAAAATCTGGTGAACATAAAACTTACAAGGATGCCAGAAAGTTGCAAATGGTGAATGTGTTGCAAGAGAGTCAAAGACCACATGAACTCTCTCTGGTGTTCTTGGGGTTGGTGAGGTGGAAGGGCTCTGTTTGGATTTCATGCCCTTTGGTTTAGATCCTAAAAACTGTATTTTGCTGAAGTTGGGGCCTGAAATATGACTTTCACTGCTCTTGCAGCAGCAGCCAGGAAAAAAAAAAAATGCAAAGTGCTTTGATTTATCAGTGGAGTATGCCATACTGAGGAAAGACTCCTCGTTCCGAAGTCATATGAACCCAAGATTAAAACTCTTGAATCTCATGCCTCAACTATAGAAGAAAAAAAATCTTACCAGCCTCTTAAATGTTGGGGCCAGCTGCAAGGTGTTTCAGCTGTTCTGGAGGAGCTTCACTTGAAAGTTTTACATAAATCCAAATACTCTGGTGTAGCAGGAAGCTGTGGCCAAAGGGGACTTTCATTTTCTGGTGCTTTCTGTTTTGAATGGCACTTGAAATACTGCAGGATCAATTGCTTTCTCATACTATACCAATGCTTAAGATTTTTGCCCAAGGTATTAATTATTCCTGGACTTTGCATATGGCAAAACAGTCACATAAAATGAGAAAAACTGAGGATGTTTGATTAAATTACTCCCAGTTACGCAGTTGTTTTCATATTGTTATGATAATTGATGGTATTCAGAACTTAACCTAGGTTCACAGTACTGTCATTTGCAAATCTGGTCCCAAGTCTGTGCTCATAAAAAGTGTCCTGGGGAATCTCTCCAGGACTGAGAATGGCCATAATCTCTTTATGCTGCTGTATCTCTGACCCTTTCTCCTTACTCAATGAAAAGGAGTTTTTGCAGATATGGGTGCACATATCTGTAAATTCCACACTGAGTAATTGGAGGGGGACAGATATGGTAGGAATAAGCATAATAAAAGAACTGAGAGAAAGAATCTTCCTCTCTTCGTGGCCCTCCAGGTCTAAAGTGTGCTCTGTTGAATATCACCTACTTGTCAAAACCTGCCATAACACAAGGAATTAAAAGGAATCTGTCTTGCAGTATGTGCAAATTGAAACGAGATACAGATTTCTAGAGGAGGTAAGTAGAGGGGAAACTCCAAATGGTGGTGCCCTTATTAAATTTAGACATTGAAGAAACAATATTACAAAAATACAGCCACTCAGTATTAATTGCATTATAACGTTGTCTGAAATACAGACTTATTTTGAAAACAGTGGCAAGAAGTACCATATGTGACTCCCAGATACATCCCAGAACTGTGCATATAGTTATCTAATTGGTCTCTTTTGTAAAACTTCATTTGATGGGTGGTGCTGTGAATTGTTTATGTCAATTAAGTGCAGCTTGCCAGAAGACTTGAGTCTAGAGGGCATCAAGTACTTGCACTGTAGAAATAAAAAATGCTGCTCTTGTGAGAGGCTTTTGGCCTTTGTTTGGAACTATCAAACCATCTCTTTTCTTATTTCCAATGCTTTACATGATGCCCATAGTTTTGTACAAGGGCACAGGGTCTCGTGGAAGGTGCCCTGCCCATGGTAAGGGAGTTGGAATCAGATGATCTTTAAGGTCCCTTTCAGCCTCAATCATTCAGTGATTCTATGAATTCCATATCCTTTCTAAAGCTCAGCTCTCTATATTTTGGAATTGCTTTTTGCAGTGTCCGTATCCATCCACTTTCCCTGTTTTACCCATGCTCTTATTTGGTTTTATCCATGGACAAATCTCCTCTGGATGGCTGTTTTTGGATGTGATAAGTTCATGTTATTTGCTGGAGTTTTAGCATATTAAGTAAGCATTTGTTGATTACTGCTTCAGAAGTAACTCTGTAGTTGAAAGGGCCTCTGTATAAATGTAATTTCAGTTCTGTCTTTTGACACTCTGAATAAAACCACTGTAAGAAAATATAGGAAGCTCTAAGTCCCTAATACTTGTAAAATTCTTAACTCTACAGAAAGCCTTAAAGTCTTCATAATGCAGGTCTGAGGTGACAATGCAGTATGGGAGAAATTACTCCATTTCATGGTACTGTGTGCATGGCTTTCCTATTGATATCTGCCTTATTTCAGTGGAGGAAGCAGGAGGTGGAGCAAGGTGGGCTTAAATCTGTTCTCAAAGAGCTGTTCCAGTTGTATATTCCTACAGAAAAGTCACTCTGCTTAATAACCTCCAATGGCTGGTGGTTCATCAAGATATTGATTTTAAAGCTCTATTGATTGTTTATAAAACACTGCACAGCCACTTTCCAAGCTATTTAAGTGATTTGTTTGTCCCATATATTTTACAATGATGAGACTATTGGAAATCCCTGTGCAGATTCGCTCAGACCATTACACATTATTAGTTTTCTCTTGCAGAATTGCCCCTCCTCCAGGGATTCTGAATGTGAAGTACCTTGCTCTTGCAAGGTCTCATACGGGGTGTTTGTTTTATATATGCTCATAACAGGATAATTATATTGCTACCTGAAACGCTTTGGCTTGTGTGCAGGAAGAGGCTCTGTGTAATAGTGATTGATAGTTTGAGCTTAAAAATTGTTATGGTGCATTAAAAGTATACTAATGTTTATTACTTTTTACAAGGCTACAGACATTTAGATTACAGGCCAGGCTTCCAGAGCTATCTCAGGTCTTCAGACTGAAGCCAATTGTATGGGTGCTCTTCCTCTTACCATGTGTTTTTTACTGTGTGGAATGCCCAGTTTAAGAGGCAGCTTATTTTTTAAAATTTTTTTTATAGCCATCACTAAGTTAAAAGCAGAAAAATAAAGGAAGGAAGTCACCACGGATCAAGTTCTAAAAATAATTGTATAGGCATTTTTTAAACTTTCTAAATCTCAGTGTTCAAAGAGATTAGGCAGCTTTGGAAGCTTGTGAGTCAGGATTCCTCCCTCCCCCGATGCTGGCATCAAAAGCAGGACAGACTTTAGTTTTCCACAGTTGCTTTTGGCATTTTGTTTTAGGGTTGTTTTTAGATTTTTGATATATTCAGGTCATCCTTCAAAACTTTTTTCTTCTGTAATTCTGAATGACAGCTGACATGTTACTCTATTCAGATGACAAAAAGTTTTGAGAGTAGGTGGTGCTGGGCACATGTGTGCCTACGGATTTGCAGAGCCTTCTAGGGATCCTGGAATAATGAATTAAGCTAATGAACCCAGCTGATGACTGATTGATTGTGTGAAAATGACATCAGATATCGAAGCAAATGAAATAAGTATTCTTTAGCAGTATGTAAAGCAAGTAAGTAAACAAAAAAGGCTTGAGAGTAATCCCTTTCTTGTCACTATTGTGCTTAGATTCTCCACTCCTTCTCAGCCTGATCATGTGCAGTAGAAGAGTTTCAAAAGCCGATTTTTATTTTTTTACTCTGCTCTTTCATTGCAATAAAATCCAACGTTTGTCTGGTGAAAACAGAATAATTTCCTTGCAGACTTTCAACAACTAATGCAATGTATGTGGCACTTTGTAATAGTTCCACATTCCACAGTCCTCACTATCTGCAGGTGAGACCTGTGGGATACACTTCAGAAAAGTTATATAAACAACTCTGAACCCTCGGCTGAGAAAATGTATACTTTGAACATGTTGAAACTATCCATATTAAGTCAGTTTAGCACTTTGATTAAAGAGTTTAATCAATCACCATCCTAAGCTGTTTATTAATCACTTTATCAAGCAGTTGATGCATTGCTGGTTTTAATAGAATCCATTTATTTTGATTTCTACCTACTTCATCTTTCCAAAGGGCTTTCTGAATCAGCTGTGATAAAAAAAGGAGGGGAAAAAAAAAAAAAAAGGCTTGGTTGCATCTAAACACTGGAAGGTAAGAGCTCAGACCTCCCTTGCACATACTTCATTATCAACATTCTGCACCGACTTGGCCAATTTATTAAGGGTAAAAAAAAAAAAAAACAACCCTGCTTGGAGTGAGTCTTTTGGTGAACCACACGGTTTAGCTCAGATAAACAGAGGCCATTCGTTTGCTTTCACACCTGACAACCTCATGATATACGATCCTAATAAGATTAATCTCCTCCCTCCCCCCATACACACACACACTTTTGTTTTGTTTAGTGGCCTGACTTGGTGATCTTCTCTCATTCCCCTCATTGGGCACTTTTAATGCCTTTGGTTTCGGTTGGTGGTTCGAATAAAACAAACAAACAATCAATCCCCCACCCCGCTCCCCAGCCCTTTCTCATTCCAGGGGAACAAGATTAATATAACAAGAGATATAAACTAAGCAAGGGAGCACTTACAAATGTTACAAAGCAGAATGGGCAGAGAACAAATTCTTCTTTTATGCAATTTGCCTTGAAAAGCATTAAACACATGGGGAATCTGTGCCATCAAATCCACACTTTGTTTTCCCTCCTCAGCATTTACAAACCTTGTACAAACAAAAGCATCAAATGAGAAATCCACAACTTGGGCCACAGCTGACTTTGGTTTTACTGCCTTTTATGAGGTTTCACTTAACTCTGGCCATGTCTGATCTCTGAACTTTGGAAATCTTAGGAAAAGTAATCTAAGTTTGGCCTGATTTGCCTTCAGTAACAAACACTGATGCATGGCTTTGAAATATGACATACATTAGCACCTACACAAACCTTCTATTTTGAGCATATACCAGTTTTATCAGCAATATGCTTCATGCTATATCACCAAACCCAAAAGATTTTTTTTCCTTAATTTTGTCCAGTAAAGCTGGTGGAGTTCCTTAGGAGTGTGAATTCTTTGGCAGGAGTGTAAAAATACACATCTCATTTAAAGTTCCACCATCTCATGTCCCATACTCAATATGATGCAGCAGAAAGATCCCACAATCAAAACTTTAATAATACATTTTAGCATGTTAAACTCCCATGCAGATTCTGTCAGACATCCATTATTAATGTGGCCTAATTATGTTAATTGAAAAATATTCTTTCGGTGTGAGACCAAGCCTTCCTCCTCTGAAGGAGCTGGTAATACACACTTTGTATGAGTACAGCTATCATTACACAGTGGGCTGTTATTGCTCTATTTAGGAGTTGAAGGAACTATTAAATATCTGAGAAGAGCAGGACTTGAGTGGGATCAGGAAAACAGACCCTGTCCCTGGAACTCTGTGGGAGCACTGCAGTTATGGGACATGGGTGGTTGGGAATTTGCTACTATAATGCAGTGTAATAGGCACTGATGATTTTTTTTTTCAATATATATTTGTTTCATGGTTATGGTGTTGCTAAGAATGTCAAATTTTGAAGATTTGCCATTGACCAAAAATTACCAGTGGTACTCTGGAAGTTACCAGCAGAGGTGTCAAAACTGACTTGTGGCAGCATCATCTCTTTGTGTTCTTGCCCCACCAGGTAGGGAGCTCAGTTGTAACTCAGGATCCAACTGGATATTGAGGGAGGCAGCATGGTCACGGAGCTGCCACGCAGCACTTCCAGAAATATTAATTACGGCTGTAAACAGGGCTGCAAAATTAGGGATATTGCATCCTCCCTGGGCATTGGATCGGCAGCCCAGCTGTGAAAATCACTTCCAGTCAGCCATCAATTGAGATGGAATGGCCATACAGCTGAATTGCAGTGTTTCCAAAAATGTTAATTAAGAACGGGATGCTGCTGCGAAGCGGCAGCTTTGTGGCCCTTTGGAAGCTGTACTGCTGGAAGTGCTGTGGCATTGCACCACTAAAGCTAGGAGCCCTCTTCCTCCTTGCATCAACCACCAAAACAGAACAACTAGTTAAATCAGGACACCTTCTTCAGAGCCTGAATCAGCAGTTCATTTATCTTGATGCCATAAATTCCTTTATTATTTCCTAATTAAATGCATGCAGCTCCTACGTTGAGAAGTTAGGGGTTGTTTAAGGCCTGAGTTGGATCACTCTGACTTTATCCTAGGTTTGCTCTTGATTTTGCACCCCAATTCTTCAATACAGCCCACTGATAAGTATGTCTTCTGTAGGTGATTATATTCAATTAAAGCACCCAATTGCTGATATTGGGTGGAGAGGAGTAGCACAATAGTCTGAATCTTTTCTTTAATAGGAAACAGTGCAGCAGAACTGTCTGTTCACACTGATACTCAGTTCTTGGGCAAGAGAGTGATTTATTTAATTTCTTTTATTAAATAGAGGCTTGTTAATAAACGAAGACATTTTTTATTGAACATCCTTACCATAGAAAACATGTACATGTATATTCAAATGTATTTGTAAACAGAGATCCTTGGATAATTTATTAATGAAATTGTTGAAGTACAGATGAGACTTCTGTGCTTCAAATATGACCTGCCAACTACAGTAACTGTTCTAAAAACACTCCAGCAATTCATAAATTTCACCTAATGCACTTGAGGATGCGTTAAGTCCTATTTATGGCTAGACAGTGTGCATACTATTTCTCACTATGTATTCATTAAAAATATTCTAAAGATGATAGGAGGAAATTGTAGCTAAGGCAGGACTGCATTTTAAAGGTTTTATATTTATATTTTTCTGAATATCATCAGTTAACCATCCAAATCTTTAATCTCAGTGTTGTGAGAACATTGCCTATTCTACCTGTTATCTTCCTAATTTTATCAGTTTGGCTCCAAAGAATTAGCAGAAATAGTTGGCTTTCACTAAGAATCAAAATAAAAACAAGAAGGCTAAATAGGCACCAAAATCCTGGCATGAAAGGGGGGAAAAAGGGACTTTTCCACCATTTATTCTGATCAGAAAAGAGCATGTCAATGAATCTTTGGGGAATGTCATTAGACGAGATTTTCCTGAAAAATTGCTGATAGTTTCAGTTGAATGCAGCCAGAATAAGCCAATTTTAAGATCTCCGGGGTGGTATAGGATTATGGATTTTTTTTTATTTTTTTTTTTTTTTGTCTTGCCCTTTTCACTTTTGGACAGACTGTACGTAAATTCTTTGCTCAAGTCTATATGCAACAGATGGTAACAGCAGAAATAACTGCTTGGTGTTAGGTTTTAAACTGGTGCTTAAATGGGTTTGTGGAAGAAAGTGTTGAAACAATGGGATAATTTTACTTAATGAGATCGGTTTTGTAAGGAAGAAGTCAGTCATTTAGAGCTGAGCTGCAGGAAAATCTGCACCATCAGCGGGTCTGTGGGAACGAGGCATGGGCAGACTTACAGCCTGGGGTAAATGCTAAATATTTAAGCTAGTTTAGGCCAGGTTTCCTGAAATCAAGCTATTTTTAATTGCTCTGCACTTGTGTGGGTCCTGGAGGATGTGGGGACAGTGACCACAGACCAGCCCCCACAAGGACAGGTCCTGGTGGGTCTGCCCCTCTCACTGGAGGTGCCCCTGGTGCCTTGGTGGATATTGGAAATGTGCTCTGAAAGAAACCAAAGCTGTAACAAACCAGCAGCTCCAGAATATAAACAATGCCTGGAGAAATAAACCCAAGCCTCTGAGAATGAAAGGAGACAAATCAGAAATCTTTACTGTCTCCCCTTTGTTTTGTTGCAATGATTAAGAAAAAAGGCAGCATTAGCGACTCATTTGAAAGTGGCAGAAGAGGAATTGGTGTCCCTGTCCTGGAGCTTAAAAACTTAGTGGTATCGAATTTTCAGTTCTTCTCTTGCTTTTCACACCAGTGCATGCTGGCACATCCTGAAGAGCAGCCAGGTGATGGCAAAGCCTGAGCTTTGGTACACAAATTAATTCCCTTCCCAGTAGCTGATGCAGATGAAAATTTAAGCTGCAAGGAGGACAAGGCAGATAATAAATTTTCAGATAAAGTCTCAGGAAACACCATGGTCACAAAAGAAGTGGTGGTGATGGTTCACTGGTGGTCTACAGAGACAGCCACTTTGAAAAAAATTGTTTCAAAAGACAGTTTATGTTGCAAGTGGCAAAATACAGTCTTAAATACAGCTTCTCTTATCTGCATGTGCTTTTGCACATTCAGATTGTGTGTCATATTTTGCTCCCCATATAGTGAGAATTGCACAAATCACACCCACGTACCTTCCAAAGAGAAATGAAAGCTTGTGGATATAACAATACAGGTAATTTTCTTCTTAAATACCAGCTTGTTCTGAAATAACACTTGGCTCACAAAGAAGTTTCAGCATGGAGAGTATTTTTCAGTGCTAACTATTGTTGATAATTATTCCATTCATCACTAATTATTGGCTGTATTATTATTAGAGATTGCTTGTAATTATTATATTAGATAGAATCAGTGAGAAAGCAATGTACATCAAAAAGTTTGCCATCCTGAACAAGTGACTTGTTTGGCTTCAAGTGGTTACTTGTCTTTACTTCTGTTGAGGTTTTTGAATTAATAACTGTAGAAGATGATTAGAGCAAAAATGAAGAATTAATCTTGGCTTGGGGGAAAAAAAAACAAGACAACAAACTCCAAACAAAACAAAACTCCAGACCCTAAGGAAGGAGCAGAATATAGTTGTGTAGCCACAATCTGAAAAAGAGTTCATAATTGTAAAAGATAAATTCAGAATAGAACTAGTCATAAGATAATTTGGAAAGATAGTTTTGTTTTATAGTCACTCAAACTTGCAAATTCTTTGACATGTAATTTTTTTTTTTGGAAATGTATAATTAAAAAGGAAAAATATAATTAAAATTTCAAAAATTGCAGGGGGAAAGAGATCACTCTTACAGAAGTTCCACCCACATGCTTTTCTCAGCAGGGCACTACAACGTCTTAACAAGTGAAGTGCAAGATGGAAACATGACATCATTAGGACAGTCTAATTAGCCTGTAATTTGTCCCAGAAAGGTATCTGGTTACCAACTAATTGATGTAAACTGATTAACCCTTTCTCTAGCATCCCATTCGCCACTTTTTTTTCACTTCCATAGAATCTGGTAAGGGTCAGGACTCTGTTGTGCTACACACTGTGCAAACACAAATCAAAAAGACAATCCACACCCCGAAGAGCTTACAACTTACGTGTTGGAGGGGAGGTGATACCTGCACACAAAAAAGGATTTAGAATGAAGAGCTTAATACCAGTTAGCATGTTTGGCAGTGGTCTTATCCTAGCAGCAGCTAGGACAGTTCTCAGGGCTTTCACAGACCTCGAAAAGAAAAAAAAAAATAAATTAAGAAGGATTTGAAGACATATAATGAGGTGTCTCTATAGATGTTTTCTCCCAAGAGTGAAGGGCAGGATGTGTGACAGCGGAAAGGTGCTTGTTTGAAAAAAATATAACAAGTGTGTGTGCTGGAAGCTGGCATTATTGGCTCCTTGGAGATGAGGTTCAGCTTCCTGACAAAAGAAAAGAGATGATTGGTACATAGGTATTATCTCTGAAGGGCCTTGAATGTGAAGAGAAGTAGCTTATGTTTGATGCAGGTTGGCGGGGGAGGGCAGCAGAGGGATGGGGAGAGAGGGGTGACATAGTCAAAGCAGTGGGCTAGGAAAAGCCCATTTATGGGAATATTCTGAAAGGATACGAGAGGGGCAAGGCTGTGCTTGTCAAAGCTGTGGAGAAAGATGTTTTGTTACTCACAATTCCACGGTGGCAAGGCTTTGGCCAGCATGGGCAAGGCTGTGTTTTTGAGAAGTACTTTGAGCAAGGTTGTCTTCAAAAGTGAAGGCTGGGGCTGAGGAGTAGGCAGGTAGGGGTGATGTCCATGGTGAGTAAACAAGAGATGGTGTTGAGGGAGCCAAGGAGGACGCTCATACCTTGTTTGTTGTGCTGAAGCTTGAGTTGGTTTCTCAATTTCTGTGTGGAGGTGCTGGGAAGGGATTTAACTTGGACAGGAGGCACATCTGGGGTAAACACAGATCTGTGAGGCATCAGTGTGAAATCATTGGATTTCCTAACTGAACTTCCCCAGAGATGAGGGTAGGAAGAGAAAAGTGGGTCCAAGTGAGAAGGCAAAACCTTCACAGGAAGTTGAGCAGTGTAAGGATAAGGCTGGAGGAGAACATAGAAGGTGGGTGTCAGGACAGTCAAAGAATAGGAAACTAATGAAGAACATCATGGAAAACTGTGTCAAAAGGACCTTAAAAAAATGAGAAGGGTATGGTTGGGGCCTTGACTCAGAAGAGCTGACTGGAGACTGGTGGAAACTGTGTCAATTGAGTGTAATGGGCAGAAATTAGATTAGGAACAGTTTAGGACAAAATGGAAGGAGAGCTGACAGCAGCTATAAACAGCTTGTACAATGAAAATGAGAGGAAGCAGTGATTGGAGAGACAGGAGTGGGCTAGAGTGTGTATGTTTTCGTTTCCAGACGAGAGACACTACAGCATGCCCATATTGTGGTGGGAAAGAATCAGGAGAAGAAGAGCAGTAGAAAGTCTGACAACTGTGCTGGAGTTGGAGTGCAATCTGATAGGGGAAACTCAGTGCAGCTTCAATATATCTGGCCCCTGCATTAAAATAGCTGCAGGCAGCACATGCTGCTCTGTGTGGTTTAGAATGTGCTTTGTGTAGTACAAAGAAATAAGGATAAGATTCAGCGTGTTCCTTGTTGTGCTTGTTGTTTTAAGCAAGCAGGGTGTACTTGTGCCATCATAGCAGCAGAGGACTAAATCCTCTCCCTATCACCCTAATTAACAGGGAATCAGTTGGATATTCCAATGCAATTGGTACGTGCTGTAGAGGTACCAGTTTAGTATTTTTGTCTAAAATTACTTAAAAAAAAATGCCTTTTGAGGAGGGTTTTTTTTTCTAAAAATGAACTTCAGTTCTTCCCTGGAGAAAGCTCTCTGCTCTGCCAAAATAATGTGTCATATTTTTACAGGTAATTAAAAATTTTCATTCAGAAATGTCAGGGCAGTGCTGAAACATCTTCTCTCTCATTTTCTTGCTTTTCATCACTCTTTATTTGAGTTTAAAAAGTTTTCTTTGATTCCCTTTTTATTATTTTTCCGAAATGAAACATCAACTGAAACCCTGAAGACTAACTGAAATGACGCTTTGATTTATTTTATTTTATTTTTTCCCCTTATGTACTTATTTTTATTTTTCCATCTATCTCTCCAGGTTACCTGTACTCATTTTGGGTTTTCAAAGTTTGAATAGTGATGCACAAAACACCAGCCAAAGGCTGGAGATCCATCTCCCCGAGCCAGAGGTTACATGCATAAATTCATGTCCATCACTCTCTGAATAAATTCTTTTGTTTATGCAACAGTCTGTGCAAGCACAACACACTTGCAGCTGAGCACCAGTTGGTTTACAGCTTTCTGTGCCATTCTCACTTCTGGGTGGGGGGTTGAGTGCATTGAACCCCACAGCTGGTAAAACCAGTCCAGTGCGAGCCCATTTGCATCTGAAAAGCCCTGGCTCCAAAGGTGCTGTGACTTGCCTTGCACTTGCATGTGGAGGTTGCTAAGCACAGCCTCTGGTGTGCAGGGTTTGGGGTTTCTTTTTTGTTGTTGTTGTTGTTGTTGTTTTTTGGTGGCTTGGATGTCCTGAGTGAAAAATTTACAGAGGGGCTGGGTATGTCCTGAAAGCAAGGGGAAGGTTCCCACCGATGTCTCTGAGTGGTGGCTCCTAAACTCCAGAGGGTTTTTCCATGTGCGTTTTCAACGCTGGTGTGTGTGAATGTGATTTTTTTTGTGTCGTTGGTAGAATTTCCTGGGTCTTCTTGCAAGCAAAAATGCCTTTTTTTTTTTCTCATGATGAGTAAAGACAGGGTTGACAAGAGGCGCGATCTCCCCTCTCTTTGTGCGGCTTCACAAGGGCTGGCTGAATGAAGGAGTTACTGTTTAATCCTACTGTTGATTCACAGAAATACCAGTGAGAGGTGAATCTTGGTTTAAGGGAAAACATAGCTGTACCCTAATTTTGTAGAATAAGCTCTGTTTTGGTGAAATTTTTCTGATCCAGAACCGCTTTTCTCCACTTTCAATGAGCGGCAGCTCTGCTTTTGCGATTTCTTAAACAAGCAAAGTTTTGGATGGATGGAAAGAAACCCTTGGGCTTGGTTGGTTGGCAGGAGTAAAAAAAAGAACCTTTCAGAAGAATTTAGGGAGATTCTGCAGAGGGGGACAGGAAAAACACAGTTTCTTACTGGAGTCTTGAGAGACATTGAGGTTTCCCCTGCAATCTCACCCTCCTGCCCAAATCACAAAAGGCCATAACTGAGCACATTTCATGCACAAATACTTCACCAACCCGGTGCCATCTGAGCTGTTTCACATCTCCTCCCCTTGCTCCAAACTGATATACGTGGCTCACTACATTTAAAATGAAAAGTCCTCAGACAATTCCAATCATATTGTCAGTCAGATAGTCATCTTCTGAAAGGGGATCCTTCACCTTTAAGAATGCATGTACAATAGTGATATGTAAGCAGCTCAAAGACTCAATACCCCTTTTTTCTGCAAAGCAAGGCTGGGTTAGGAAAAAATCAATATGTTAGAAGTAAAGGTCATACAAGGAAAAGTGACATGAAACAGTCTTCATGAAGGATATTGTTCCCTTAGTTCTGTTTGAAGTTTTCTTTACCCTTGTGCTAGCCTTAGAACAAATATGTTTTGTCCTAGAATAGAAACATATTTTCATTCACCTTTAAAAAAAAAAATCTGTATTTTAAATATTTGTCTATTAGGGCATCTTCGCATTTTAGCTTGTTTTGTTTTTGTCCTGTGGGTGAAGTAATCCTTGGAGAAAAAAAAATATTGTGTGTCTGCCATCCCAGTGCATTTGTTGGTCAGGGTTCCTTTAGAAATGGAAGTATATAATGCACACAAATGTATTTGCCTATCTTTTTAACAGTTCTCAATTTACTTTTCAAGTGGGCCAGATGCAATACTATAGCTCTTACAAGGGTCAGGAACATCTCCTTATTTCCCCACACTCTGTACTTATTGCTTGGGTATAGTTTTAAAGTAGTCCATGAACCCTTTTCATTCTTGCAACACATTTACCCACAATTAACAATCAAACCATCCTTCCTTCATTCAGGCTCCCATTCTCTCTCTGCCTCATTTTCCCTGCCTCTCTCTTGATCTGCCATTGTGCCGAAAGCTGTTTGTGCCATCGCAATCTGCCCTCCTTACCAGCCACACAAGGATGGGGAGGGGGAGAGAAAAAGCACACAGCATTCAGCCACTGAATAGCAAATTGCTCTTGAGTGTCCTTGCTTTCCCCAGCGCTCCCCCTTCCCTCAGAAGGACAAGGGGGCCCCTGAAAGCAACTATACATTTTGCTTAGTGCACTTGAAAACAAGCGTTTCACACCTGAAGCCTTTCACGGCAGCCCAGAAGCACCCCTTCAAACCACTTAATTGCCAATTGCTTCTGAGCTCGTTGTGAAAGTCCATTATGTCAGGCAGCTCTATGGTGAGTGACAAAGTATGGGGAATGAAAGAGTCCTCCTTGCAGGGCCAGCGCTGTCCTAAAACCCCCAGTTCATTGGTTTGCTTGCTGTTAACAGTTACTGGCCATGGTCAAAGGTATGCCAAAACCTTCTATCTTCTATTATTATTCATTTGTTACATGGAAGATGCTGTTTTCCTTATGTTCTCTCTCACGTGTCTCTATATAAAAACATACCAGCAAATTTCGGATGTGCCTGGGGAAGGTGTCCTCACACAAACTTCACCTGTACTCGTGGATTTCTGATTGTATCATTGCCACTATTGTTCTGTATTTCTGGTTTTTTGGTTTTTTTTTTTTTTTTCCTATTACGTAAGGTAATAAAAAAAGAAAAGAAAAATGGGATGTGGTGATTTTCAAGGTTGAAACTGGTTTCTTGGGAATTAAGAGAAAACAATGCAGGTACTCACTTAAAGGAAGAAGGGAGATCAACTTGAAGAGATGCAAAATAGGTGAATTAAAAAAAAAAAAGGAAAGAAAAGGAAATCTTTGCTTTAGAATTGCTTTCATTGTGACTGTGATTTTGGTGAGGGTTTGTTAGTGCTTGAACTGAGTCAAAAGTATATGAATGTAACTACAGAGCAAAGCACGTGTTGTAAATATTCCCTGTTTTTATTTGAGTGTTTGTATTCCATTGGGTTTTTGAGCCAATTTGGCCTTGTGGACTCAACAGAAAACCTCCTGCTGATTCTCAAAAGTTCTTGATTTTGGACTCTTGCTGCTCACTTTTGTATTCCTACCAGAGATATTCCAGTGAAGTAGTTTACTGAATTGTGAATGAAATTCAGGCTTGTGAGTATTTGTGAAAGTATCAGAGCTGGTTTATTCAAAAGATTGTGTGCGTAGTATGAACCTGACTCTAAAAGCATCTTTCTGACCTGTGATGGAACAGGAATAACATCACATGACATGGTGTCAAGTCATGAATAACCAACACACCTCACATTCAGGCTGTTAAATACAGCCAGCTGATTACTGAGGAGATGCAGATCTGAAGAAATCATTTTAATATTTTTTGAATAACAAGTTCAAGAAACGTGCTCTCTGCATATAGACAATTCATGGGTCAAAAAAGGGGTAGCATTAATTGCTTAAACTGTTCATTATGATCTAATCACCCAGCTCTAATTAACACCTTTTAGTGGATTTTAAAGAAAAACAACATTGCATAAACAGATGCAATGTAAACTTGACTAAATACAGCACTCTTAAAGACAAATTCTTAGAAAAGGATTTAGAGTAGTATTAAAATGTGAGTATAAATATCTACTCAGTTTACAGTTACAGTAAGTAAGTGCAGTAAAGAAGAATGATCTCAAGATTGTGAAGCCATAAACTGTACCTGAGGCATTTTTAGAATTCAAACTTGTACTCCCCTGATGCTCCCAATAGACTTATAAAAAGTCTGGTCATTCTTGCCTTTTGATTGGCTTTACAGAGATTTTTTTTCAAGTATAGTGATCTCTCAGGTGCTTCAAATAGTTTAATAAGTGTATCACCAGATATTTAAAGATAGTCTGATTTTTATTCATTATTATCAGAAACACTCCATTCTCATCTGTGTATTCCACTACAAAAGCAATAAATAAATTAAATAACTTAGTGGAGTTCATTGATAAGAATGTTTCACTAAACTATGGCCATCAGGTATCCCAAATGGAGCTAGAGCTGTTAATATCCACAGGGTCTGCTGGGCTACACCTGCTGAAATTCAGGCTACACTTCTATGACTGTGTGTGTCCTGGTTTGTTAGTTAGAGCTACACTGGTGTGCAAGAACACCCAAAAATGTTTGTTGAAGCTGAGTGGTCATTTAGGAGTTTATTTTACTTTTCTAACAAGCTGTGTACCTTCTAGGTTGATTTCTTTACAAACCTTAGTAGCTCCTTTCATCCAGCAGTGTAGGACTCCAGGAAATTCTCCTGCTCACCATTTGGCACAAACATTCAAATTCTCCTGTGCTGTGGCATAACAGAAGCAAATGTGTAAAACCTTGTTCTTAAACATTTGGTCTTTACAAGAAAAATACTGAGTTCCACAAAGAAATAATTGAGAAACTTCTGCAGGAGTTCTCTTGGAAAAGTCCCTTCTATTTTCAAGGTGTAAATCACAGGAGGATACAAAATGTGATTCCTCTGAGCAGAGATGACTTCTCAGACAGCATTATCTTCCTTTGCTGCAAGACCACACATTCATCCCTCCTTTTCATCCTACTCTTTACAGCAATTAGACATTTTTCTGTATATTTCACACTGCTATGTAATTTCTTCTGACAGCTCATCAGCCTCTTTGACTTATGACCTGTAATGGCATCCTTGTTTTTTGAGATGTTTGTTTATTTTTTTCCCCTCACCAGAAGATGTGAGCACATATTATCATAGATGCATAAGGCCTATCAGTCATTTTTTTTCAGGAGATATCCAGTAATAGAGCAATACTGTTCCTTCTCCACCCACTTGTGATTTTTTTTCTTACCAATTTCCCTCAAAGCCCTGAAAATAGCAGGTGCTTCTCTTCATTCACCTCCGCTTCATCCAGCCCATCTGTCTGATTCTTCTATGAGAAAGATTAATGGGACATAACTCACTTCATCTCATGGTTTTTAACAGATCAGGGCGGAGGGGTAGGTGGAAATTCTATCCAATTTTAGATGGATGTTTCATGATGAAGACCTGATGATGATATCGCAGCAGTAAATTTGGGATCTTTCAGAGTGTTGGTCTGTTTCCAAAGTATTTCACAGGCTTGTGTTTTGAATGTCACCATAAGTAAGTTGCTCTCTACCCATCCATCTCTAAAGCCATCACTACTGTACCAATTAGATGCCTAAAATGTAGTTGTGATAACGCAGCTTTAGTTTCATACAGCTAAGTACACACTGATCCCTCACTTAGCCTGCATTCCTGTGCAGGATCAATCTTGGCAGGAGTGTTTGGAGGGGTCACAGGATTTGTTTGCTTGAAACATATTTTCAAGTAGCCTTTAAAAAAACCCTTTCCCCCTTCTCTTTATACCTCTGTCTGTTTTCTCTTGTACTGTCAACCTTGCCACGCAAGTCGTCTGTTTTGTTATTGCTGTTAAATTTTATGTCTTTGTGTTGAATACTACTCTGCTCTGGTCGTGGTCCTTCAGAAATAAGGGGCAGTGCAGGGTAGGAAGATGGCTCTGTGCATTCAGGGTGACATACCCTGAAATCTGTTACAGCCCAGATCCATGCCCAGCCTCTCCTAGAGGTTTGTACTGGTGTTTTAGTGTTGGGCAGTGGGTTGTTATTTTCTATCCCACTCTAGTAGAGGCACAGAAAAAGAAATAGCTCCTTGTCCCCATGAACAAACTACTTGATTTCTACTTTTTGGGCAAGTTTGCAGCATGCACCTGTATCAGACCTAGGTGAAATGGTTCATTCTGGAGCTTTGCCTTCTCTTGGGGTATCTGTGACAGCTACTGAAGGTGGCAGCTTCACGTGTAAATGTGAATTCTTGCAGAGCTTTGGTTTGCCTGGGAAGGTGAACGTGGCTGCATGTAAATATAATGCCTTTGAAAGGGTAAAGAGGGCGTAAGCACCCACTTTGGAAGCTGTAATGACCAAAAGTCCTTTTTAAAGACATGGCTGGTTTTCTACCCCATTGAGAACTTTGCCATAAAAATCTCCTGTGTGAGAGTTTGCAGCCACAAAGTGTAATTTTCTATTCTGCACTTCCATCAGTTTGGCTTACCAAGAAGAAAATGATCTCTATATATGCTCTACAACCTTTTGAAATCCTCTTTCCTTTTTTGAGTATTGCCCAGAGTGTAAATGAATGCAAAATTTGGCTTTAATACTTCAAATCTGTTCACATCCACGAGGCTTGTCATCTTTGTGCCACGTTGTACAAGAAAGCTGCCCTACAAGAGCATTACACAGCCTCACCAAAGAGAATCCCCAGGGCAGTTCAATATCTGCACAGAGGCAGATGGGTTGGTTGTACTCTGTGATGCCAAACCAGTGTCTCCAATAATTTTTGATTTATCATAGCAGGCACTCCTAAGTTGAAGGGAATAAGCAGCTACCTGAAGGCTTCTTCTCCTCTAAGACTTCTCTGCATCATTCCTCTAAGGCTGAGAGATTTCTGTCTGTATCCCTGGTTCCAGGCATTTTTTTTTTCCCTCTGAGATCTTCCAGAGGTGTTCTTAGTCCCATAGTTTTCTTCCCAAAGATATGTTTTCCTTCAGGCTGCCAATCATGGCATAGCAGTACACTGATTTTCTTCAGTATGATGCTGTGTGATGATAAAGATTTGAGACTTTTGCTCTGCGTGGGAAGAGAAAAACTTCAGTGTAAAACTTTGTCGTCTATTAAAATATTCAACCCCTTTGGATCCTCTGCTTTTAGAAAGTAAACAATGGGGAATGAAGCACTCTTGCAAAGAAGTAGGTGTTAGGAAAACAGGATTCACTTCACTAAGAAGCAACTGGTGATGACAGTGTGCTATATCTGTCTTTGCAATGCTTAAATTCTCCTTGAGCTGGCTCTTGAAGCAAAGCACATGCTGCTTACAATGTGCACAGTGCACTGTGTACTTTGATT
>WEIU01019323.1:26907-45104 GCA_013389925.1 Aegithalos caudatus
ACTGTGTACTTTGATTTTCTCCCATTTCTCTATTAAGAAACAAAACAGGCACTGAATCTTGCCAGTAAACACAGAACTTTGAAATTCCAGCAGCTCCCTCTTGTTACTTCTCTGTGCAATGGAGGGCGGTGCTTGCTGGTCCTGTCCAAGTGGCAAATGTGGAAATTCCTTAAAGGTGAGAGCCAACAAGCTTGAGCAGAAAAATTCTGAACATGGGACACCCAAAACATGCCAGAAATTGTCTTATGTTCAAATGTCTCAGTACCAATAATATAAATAGAAAATGCTAATTCACTAAAATACTAAGTAGTACTTCTGGTACCTTCACAAGAACACAAAGTTTTTTTTCTTTGATAAACCTGATTTTTGGACCAGGGTTAGAAAACCCACATTTTAAATTGGTGTATTGTGATATAAAGGGAGAGCAGCACATGCTGTGCTGCAATTGGGATCTAGACCAACTTCCTTAGGGTATAGAATGAAGATAAGATGCCAATGAAAATCACTTTTCAGATTAAAAATATATGGTTTGGGGTGATGGTTTGCCAGCAAAGCTATCAAACATTACAGGTAGACATACCTGAGTCATATGAAATCAGTTTATTTATAGATACACAAAGAAAATAATTAGATCATATTTCATTAATTAAATGGGTTTTTTTTTTTAGCATTCTCCAGTGAAAATGGTAAATGCTTGCTGTAAAGAGTTTGATTGAACAGGTTTATAATAGTTAAAAATTTTAACTTTTAGCAATACGGAAAAATAAAGATTTAGGGTATTGAAGTTGTACTGGTTGACTTACTGAAGTTGGTACCAGGCCGTTCTGTGGCCATAAGTTGTGTTGCAAGTAAAATTTTGAAACTTCTCAGTGTTAATTTCTCTGTATATAGTATATTATAAAAAAAAAAAAAAATCCTCCAGTTTTTGTGTGGGCGGAGGTCTTGAAAGTCTCCGATGGAAATTTTTGCTCTAGAATACTGTTAGCATCAGGTGGCTCTTAATTATGAGCACAGGATTTAAAATCTCTGATTTAACAAAACACCTCCTCCAGAGACTCAATAATGCCCCAAAATAAATGCAGCAAATTCTGTATTTGTTCCATTAAGATAAAAAGCACCGGGTTTAAGGTAAAAGTGAACAAATACAGAATGTATATTCGAGTTCTATGGAAAGGAGTGCCAATGAGAACTTGTGGTTTGAAAGAAAACCTTGGGAAGTGGTTTTAGCTACATTGAGAGCTCAGTGTCTCAGGATATTGTGCTCTTTCAAAGTCTGGTCAAATCCAGATGAATGTAAATGAGGTGTTTAGTTATTTGTTATCTCAGGGCAGGTGATCCAAGTCGTCGTGATCCAAGACTGAATATTCCCATGAAAGTTTGCTGAAAAGTTCCTGGGAGGCTTTTGCAGTGCAAGTTTGCAAGATGCAGTGACTGACTAGTTAAAAAGGCCAAGGGATGCTCAGGAGGAGAGGGGTTTTTTATAGGACTGTGTTGCTTCTCACACTTGTAGTCTGCAATAGAGATTTTGTTATTACAGAAAACTTCGTGAATTTGGGATGAAATATTTGTTCATTTGCTGTAATTCTCTAGTTTCATTTTGAAAGCTCAGAGTTGAACATACTAACATTTTTAACAATGAACATAAAAAACCCTCTCTTCCTGAGTAAGTATCCTTGTTGACAGACTTCAGCTTAAACTTGATCTGAGATTTTTGCTCCTTTTTTGCATTAAAGCTATTGATTCTTGTAGAGGCTTGGTCATTTGTGCCACTCAACAATATGACTTTGGTTTCCTAGGCAGCAAACTGCAGGTCTGTAATTTAAACTCAGATTGTTGTCTCACATGTGTACATTAGGAAGTACAGGTCTCTTGCCTAAGGAAGGAGCAGTGAAGCTCATCTGATGGTTTAAATCATCACACAATTGGCAATTAAAATGTTTGGAAGAACTACAGAGGAATCAGAGCTAAAATCATGCAAAACTATTTAAAGCAGGGGAAGGGTGTCAAGAAAGGCGTAGAGGATGTTTTCCTGGGAATATCTGTTTTGAGCATGAATTTCCTGGTCAAGTGCACACATAAATTATCTTTTTCTTCATTCTCCACCCACTTTTTTTTTTTTTTTTTTTTTTTTTTTTTTTTTTTTTTTTTTTTTTTATTCTGAGCTTGACTGCTGCAATCTGTGTTGCTCAGTATCCCTGACCTACGCAGCAGCTCAGGAGTGGTGGCATAAGTTCTTAATGTTCCACGGGGGAAAATTAAATCAGCAAAAATAATTGTCTTGCTTCCTCTCCTTCAGTGGAGAGGAAGAAAAAGGGGGACTCTGCATGCATGACAGAACATTCGTGGACCACCAGAAAAGCATGGTGAGGTTGGAAGGTGTTAGGGCTCTTTTTTAGAACAATCTGATCAGAAGGCAAATGTCTAAAGGGAAAAGGAATCCGAAAAGAGTGTTGAAGTGCCAGAATGCACCAGCTAATAACTTTAAATAGTTCATTGAGTCTTCCGGAATTTTTTTTGTTCTTCTTCGGGAATAATCTGCTTACATCGTTAAGACCTCAGCTAAGCTCAGTAACACAAATTACCAGATGTTGTATCCCCTAGTTTTTTCTATCAAAAGACCAACCACCAAGCTTGTTGAAAGAGAGAGGTCATTGTCCTTCCCTGGCAATAAAACTATTTTTGCAACTCCTAAGAAATGAAATGAGAATACCTTTCAGCTGTAGAGGGGATCCTATCTCCTGCTTCTTCCAAGTTTCCCTGTTTTGCTTTGTTATTTTCTAATAATGCACTCATGTGTAAGCTAATAATGTGAACAGAGGGAAAATGAAGAGTTTAAAAAAAAAAAAAGACAGAATGAATTAGGGCAATTGAGGTCGCTCTCTTTCATTTTTGCTGGAAGGATTTTAGCCCTAGTTTTTACCTTATCGCTTATTACACAATTTATGATAAAATGAGATGTGATTCCATTCTTATTGTTGTGCTATAGCCTATTGAACATGCATATATAGAATTCATTTCAAATTTAAACACTATCTTAATTATAAATTGAATAAAATGGACAACCTATCAGATTCCCTAAATTGCATTCTAACAAATAATTTCATTTTCCATTACTTTTCCACCAATGATATACTGGGCATAACAATGTTGAGTATACACCCTGTTCTCCTTTAATTGTGCCAGAGATTTTGCTGTGTGACAACTGTTTCTCTGTGGGCATGTCTGTTGCTTGCCATTTGTTCCATAAACTGGGGGTTTTTTTAGATATTTCAGTGAGGTTACAGAGAACCTTAGGAAATACTTCTACAAATTTTATTTTGCTTCATCTTTTAAGTCTTATCCTACCCCAGGCACAATTCAGAGCTTGTAGCTTGACACGCACAGCTTGGTTTGAACCGAGTTATTCAGTGTGGAAAATATATGTACAACCCAGATTCCATAAGGATTTTTAAGGTATGAGGTTACAGCGTGGTCCATAGTTCATCTGGAATTTTGGAAGATAGAGTAGCAAAAGAGATCCAGCAAAATAACTGATGTCTGTTCATCACTCTGCATTTTCTAACATAATTTGGAATTTAGAGATTTTAAATAGTAAATCAGCCTGGTAGTATTTTAAAAAAAATTATAAAGGCACTAAAATGTTTACAGATGTTTTCTACTAACTTTTAGGAAGTATTTAAGAATTAGGATGTGGAAAAATTATAGTAAGGCATAAAACCACCAAAAATAATTCCATCAGGGGAAAGGACAGGAATGTGTGTTAGCAGCTTTATAAGACCCATGGCTTTTTAATTCTCTGTGTCAAACCTCTGTTCAGATTTTAGCTCAAGTTTACCGAGAACTTCCATTATAATATCTCAAAAATTGCAGAGATAAAACGTATAAAAGATTTGATCTCTTTCATCATGTTGTTTATACTTCCTAAATAATCTTCTGTATAATTTAAGATTTCAAATGTATTCGATCCAAATGTAGACTTTTTTATACCTGGCAAAAGATTGGTTGTATTTAAAAATAGATGAACATCTGCTTTTTTTAACGTGCTGTTCATATTTAGATTTTATTTATGTTTAATTTGACTTCAAAAAGCAAATGGGCCACTGGACCCTGATTTCTCAAAGGATTTCTGAAAAGTTGTTGCACTTTCCATATTAATATTTTAATAGAATAATAATTATTATTTAAATGCTAAATTCAAACTGGTTAGCAAAACTTACTTGTTACATTTCTTTGAGTCTAAATAAAGTTTCTTCAATCAGAAGAAACAAAAATGGACAATAAATATGAATATCAAATTTGGATGTTACTAATTCAGCATTTTTCTGATTTCATAAAGATTTTCTTCAAATTCCTATTCTCTTTAACTTTCTTTAGAAAGTGTGTGTATATATATACGTTTGTGTTTGTTTTTTTTTTTTTAATTTGAATTCCTTCAGCTTTTTCATATCATAAATTACTCACAGTTCCATGCAGTGCTTAAACCGGCAAGAATAAACAAACAAAATACTTGTTGCATCTCGAAGGCTATTTCTCCCCTTCCGAAGTTTGCAAATAGAATCTAACAGTGCCTAAGGAATTCTAGGAACAAGTTGAAGTATCCCAGCAATGTGGCAGCCGCTGAGCTGGACACACAACACTGCTCCCTTTAATATTTTGGTACTTCACAAGTTTTTCCTCCGCGACAAAACCTGCAATTTTTAGCCATTTTCCCCCCTTAGTTGAAATGATTTGCTATCACCGGAACTCGATCTGTTATCTCCCAAATAGTTTCAACCGTGTTAATGTGTACGTGTACTTTTTTTTTTTTCTTTTATTTTTTTTTCTTTTTTTTCTTTTTTTTTTTTCTTTTTCCTCCCCCCACTCCTTATCAGCCTCTCGGCAGCATTTGTGATTCATAGCAGTCATCAAAGTGATAATAAACTCATTCACAATACTAACAAACATGGGGCTCCCAGTTATTTACGAGGCAAATTCACAGCGATGCCGGGCAGTGGAACAGGGGAGAATCAAGATGGTGTTGATTGATAAATTGACAGGTTAATTTACAAGTGGATAATAGGAGTTAGACCCAGAGGGAGAGCCAGCAGCCCCGGCTCTAGCTTGGTTGCACTGCCATCTGTCTTGTGCCGGGGAATCTGCAAGGAGAGATGGCAGAGTTTCCAAAATTCAGGACAAAACCCCCCTGTTTGCGGCAGTTTTAATTCTCTGTCTCCTACAGCCCCCTGACCTCCCTCCCTCCGGGCACCTACAGAAAGGCCACCACCTGCTCCTTACTTCAAATACTTGATTTTTTTTCCCGAGGTCCTGGAGTACTTTTGCTTGGCTTTTAATCGAGAAAAGATAAATATTTTTGTAGGTCGTAATAGTAGATACAGTTTTGTGCCGCTCACGTTGCTTAAAAGGTGATTGTGTTGTTTTCCATTTCATATTCACCTGAAATTATTTTTTTTAAGCCAGCAAGTGAAATAAAACTAACTTTTAACCTATCTTATTATTAACAATTTACTTTTATTTCTCAAAATGTATGCATTTCAGTGTTCCCTCTGGCTGGCATGAACTTAACTTTGTAGCCAGATATTTCTTCTGTTTAGTTGGGAGCACTGAATAAGTTCTGTGAGTCACCTCATTTTTGTAATCCCTAGGAGCCATTTTTATGGCAATCAGTCACTGTTTTTATGTCATTAAGCATTTAACTAAACTGGTTGTTGGCTTCCCCACAATGACCTGAAATTTCATGGAATTCAAGATCAAGGAGCAGTTGCCACCATATGTCTTTGAAGTTAATATGTTCCAGTCTTGCATTTTAGCATTATGAAAGTTTGATTGGGAAAATAAAAGAGGTGGTCAGAAACACAGTTTTCTTTTTGCAGTGAGAGGAAAGTGTTTTGTTTTAAATACCTGGGGTGTTTCTGCTGTGGCTGCCAATGTGCATCAGCTGTCCCATGACTCCAGTTCGGAACTGGATCTCAAAAATCTGAGCAATGGGATGTGCTCCTGTCATTAGCCTGGGTAAACAAGCCTGTGTTATGCTTATTGCATACCAAACTCTCGGAATATGGGTTCTGCAATTCCCAGTGAGACCAGGGATCCTGGGATTTCAAATTTGTAGCTCCAGATCCGAATGGGTACAAAGCACAGCACCTGAGTGGCTGCTGATTTTGTTTTCTCTGAAACTGTGGTTAAATTCAGGGATACCCAGCACACCTCTCAGGTGTGGGATTCTCTTCCCACTTGTTCCTGGAGCCCCAGTGGACAGGAGTAGATGCTCTGGTGGGCTTGCCCAGAATAATAATTGTGTCTGGTAATGTTCTTAATGAAGTTGTGAAGGCTTTCAGGGGCAGATCCTTTCCTCCATGCCTTGCCCAGACATGGATGCATGGCTGGGGGAATTCTGTGGGGAGCAGGGGAAGGAATAAATCTGCTTGTGCAAGCTCCAGGCACCCAACTCTGTGGGTTTGCCTGCCACGGGTGGATCTGCACAGTGACAGAGACCACTGCTCTCCCCATCCTGCTGTCAGCAGCCAGGACCCCCACAACCATCAGAGAAAACCTGTCCTGATAAAAATTACAGTGAGGCACTGTTGTTTTCTGATGCTCTGCTGATCAGCAAAGTGCTCTCCCAGTTGCCTGAAGGCGGCCGAGTTTTTCCAGGGGCTGCATCTGTAGGAAAAATTAAAACGCTTTTAACAAGTAAACCAATCAAACAAAAAAATCTCCCCCCCCCCCAAAAAAAAACCAAACAACAAAAAACCCCACCAACCCCCCCAAAAAAAAATCAAAAGCAAACCCAAACATAAAAACAAAAACCCAAGCAAACCAATTTTAAAAAAGCCACCCAGACTGCAGAGAGGAAACACAGTATTTCCTATGCACAAAACCAGCCAACCAAAGTTGTAAAAAGATATCAAAAACACAGGGAAGTTGGGCTCTTACAGTAAGAAACTTTAAAATCCAACCATTTTCTAGCCTTTACTGAGGAGTTAGAGGAAGATATTACTGGTATTTATAATGAAGCTCTGCAGCTGAATTTAGCAGTCTGTCTCATCCTGGCCACCATTGCAACTGGGCAATTTTTCTTAAATAATCTGGGGTCATTTTTCTGTGCAGTGGTTGTTTGATAGAAGAAATTTGCTTTGTTGCACAGAGTCATTTAGTTATGGGAACAAAAACCCAAGTACCTGCCTGGGAAGACAAATACTCATTTTCTTTATTCAGATTTTTTTAAAATTATTGTTTAATAAAATAGCCAAGATAATCTTGGGAAAGAGGAGCAAAGTTTTAAAGCATCAGGTGAGATGAGGGTACAACATGACAGGACTTCATGAAATTTGGTAGAAATCATCTGATCCACTCCTCTACCTGGTGGGCTTTGCTGATGTTCCAACATCAATTTAGTGCCCTCTTCACCTGTTTTGTACTGATTCGGGGCCATTTATTTTGTGGTAGGCGTCTGTTTTGGTATTGACCTGATTTAACAGGGTTTTTTTTTCCCCAAGTCTTTGCTTTCTTGTGAGCCAT
The DNA here is from genome assembly GCA_013389925.1 of Aegithalos caudatus. NCBI lineage: Eukaryota > Metazoa > Chordata > Aves > Passeriformes > Aegithalidae > Aegithalos > Aegithalos caudatus. The sequence goes on from WEIU01019323.1 coordinate 34,426, forward strand.
CTGGACCGTGACAGGTTTGCAGTCTCATAGATTACAATAGTATTTACTCTTAGAACTTAAAAACATTCTGATAAAAGTGTGTTTTTTTTTTTTTTTTTTTGCAAACATTGAGTAATGATAGAAATGTAGGGTGGTGTTTGGCCCTAATTTTTTATAATATAGTGTGAGACCTATGGATTTCTAAAAAGTGTGTGTATATATATATATATATATAGAGATGTCTAAATGTTACCATATTTCACATAAGTTCAGGTGGCTATTTTCTTGTTTTGATACTGCAGCATAGGGCTACAATTAACACACACAAAAAAGAAAGTGCAGATGCATTTAAATCCCTCTCTTTCCTAGACACACATAACCATACAAAACGACAGGTGAGTTACAAGCAGAGAATATTTAGACTCATTGATTTTCATTATTACTTCTTTCTCATTCCATATGTCACATCAAAGCATGGTGGTATTCTGTTTGGAAAGGAGATCAATGCCAGGAGATCGGACTGATCCTTGCTATTCACAAGGAGTTTCCAAATTCAGTGGGTGACATAGGATAAAAGTGACCCTGGATTTGCTGTGACTGTTTTCTTAAGTTTAGCCAGACAGACTGCACAAAGAGAGGGGGGAAAAAAAAAAAAAGAGCATAGATTCTGGCTTTGTACAGAAACTATTCTCTTAATTGAAGCTTATTTAAAAACTTAGATATTCTTTTCAGCTACAATGCTGGAAGATTGTCTTGACTTCTCTTTATTATTCTGAATCATTTCAAGTAAAAGTGCACATCTCTCCTCAGTAAACATATTTTATGAAACAATCCATGCAAATAATGCTTTCTTCAATTGTGCACTTCCTAAAATAACATGTTGACATCAAATCATCCTGTTTTGAAGAGTTTGTAATAATAAATAATAATCAATGCTGCAGACTGAAGGATGCATCAATTATATTTATTTTACCCACAGTAGAGACTCTCTCGGTTGTATATTTTTCTCCAATAATTTTGCACATTTTATTGTAAAGTGTACTTCAGTCTAATTGGCAATGTGGCTACTGACTGCTGATTGAGACAAAATTACTCTTTGCCTGAAACAAAAAATTGAGTTCTATTATGTGAAATCTAAAATATTGCTGTAGTCTTGCAGAATAATTCTAGAATGTGGTTTAGCAGGGACAAAAGAGAATTGAAGAACAGGTAGTATAAAGAAATAGAACTTGATGCGGGGAAAAAAAAGCAAATGTTGCTTGAGATCGAATTCAAATCACAAGGGAAATAAATTTGGGAGATTATCAACTTTATCAAAAAAAAAAAAAGCCTGGTTTTGAGATTTTTAAAGGAACTTAAATGAAATAGTTTTTGAAACAATCCACAGGATACTTTAGTGACCAGGGCATTTTAAAAATCTTTGGTATGGGTATGTGAGAACAAATGAAAATTTTAAGCTATATAAGGTATAATAATTATATTATTATTTAGTAATAAAATACAATATATGATATAAATATAATAACAACAGACAGAACCAGTGTTTCGTGGAGTTGTTGGTTCTTGTCAGAGTTGAAGCACGTATTGAATATGGGTTTACAGAAAAGAAGGCTGCAGCTTTAATGGCTCTGTCCCCAATTATGAAGATTTCTGGGGACGTTTTGAGGGGAGGAAAGATCACAGATGTCACCAGAACCGAAAAAAAGAAATTCTCTTTCAGAGAGTATAAAATTCCCCTCCAGTCTCTGTCCTATTTTGAGCCTTTAAGAAGTAGTATTTGAGCCCATGGGGAGAGGCTGCTTGCTAACTTGTAATTTCATATGATTTGAAATGTGGCACCTGCTGGCCTCCTATGTGGGATCACTTAGGAGAAACAGCAACTATCTGTAAGACTGGGTTGTCTAGCCAGTTATCTCGAGCTAAAAATCCCTTTTCACATTTGTCTTACATAGCATTGCATAGGTAGGGGGTTATTTTAGTATTGGCTGCCAATATGTAGATGCAATTTTGGTAAATCCGTTCTTTACTTTGGGGAAGTCAAGGTTCCTGGAGTACCTTATTCAACTAAAGCAAGTGTTAGAGATAAGTACCAGATCATAACATTATCTGCTTAGCTCTGTGGAGCAGTGGGCTAAGGTAAGGAGGATGCAAAACAAGTTATCAAATCAGACAAAGGGACCTAATTAAAACATGATTGCTGAGGTCTACGAAAAATACAATTAAGTTGTAAGCTAAAGAAAATGAGGTGGCAAAGTTAATGTATTTGCCATTTATCTCGTGAGATCTCAGTTCAAAGACTCACTATCAAATCCTACAGGATCAGCTCTTTCAGATCCTACAGCAGTCCAATAGATTTAAAATTAGATTGGACTCATGCAAAGATATAATGTGTGGATGTAACAAAGCCACTCTGAAAATAAAAATAGCATGCTGGCTGTCAGTGCTGAACATCCTCCCTGGATGCAGCATTCAGGGTTGTCTCATGTAGACAGAGTAAAATTGAAATAAGGAGATCAAGGAAATCCAGGTGCAGATCACACTTCAAGTTATTCAAGTGAAATTCTGGTATCAGAGCCTAAACTTCCTATCTTTGTGTAAAAGAATTCCAGTTTTCTTGATAGATGCCCCCAGTTTAAGTAGCCAAAAGATCAGTGTTGTAGATGGTTTAATTAAATTACTTAGCTTTGCTGTAGCCCTGGTGTATTATCTTATTTCATCAGTATCTTCAAGATTAATAAAATTTTTTTTCTTTCATTTGAAAAAAGCGTATTCTTTGCAGAATTGCAGGTCAAGAAGGGAGATTGTAGTTATAGGAGGAAAAGAGTGGGATCTAAATCTCTGAATCCCAAATTCAGGTCTCTCACCATTTCCTATGTGCCAAGACACATGACCTTCTGTCCCTGGAGTTCCCAACTGATAAAAATGAGGATGTGATTGAACCACGTTATCTGGATGTTCTGAGCTGGGGCAAAAGCATCTTACTCTCTTTTATGTTTGTTTTTAAAGCAATCTAGACCACAACAACTATTTCAGCCATCTCCTGGCACATTTCTGTGTTCAGGCTGAGGTTGGTTTGGGCTATGGCTGTAAGGGTGACACACTTGTCACCTACTGAATCCTTGTGTCCAGCAGCTCACAGCCTGCTGGTGTGGGGCTCACAGTGCCCATGGGGTATTTGGCAATTAATGTAGATCACTTTTTCTGTGATTTTTGCCCTGGTGAGGAACTGGGCAGAGCATAAGGCAGAGAATATTTCTCTCAAGTGAAGGTGACCCCCCCTCCCCCTCTCAAAGATCGGCCCTATTCCAGTTCTTTTATTTTATTCTTCCTATTATTTTTTGACAGTCTGTGTATGGAGATATTTCTTGCCAAGATGAAAGTCACTCTCTCGTGCTTGCAGTGCTCTGTCAGTTCTTTTTAAGGAGTTAAGTGCACTGTGAGTTAGTAGGAACAATGAACCTCACTTGTTCTTGCAGCTGTCTGTAAAAACTTAATATTGTTTTGTGGAAAAAAATCAGAAGTTTTTGGTTACCTTCCCCAATTTGTTGGCACCATGGCTAGGCACAATATTTAAGGCAATATATCACAAATACGTGAAAATGAACAAATAATCTGCAGAGACCTTGGTATACCTGAGCTTTCTGTCTGTAGTAGCAGAACTGGTTGTAGATTAAAAAAATATATGTCTGTCAGACCTCATGTGGGGCAGAGGTGAGAGAACCACAGGCTGTGGTATTGGTGTCCTACTTTCCCACTCCTCCAGCTCATGTTTCAATGGAAAGTAAGATTTGCATTCTTCTGCCCAGCACCATGCAGCCCCGGTGGGGAATTCATTCCCTACCCCTGCACAACCTCCATTCTGATGCACTCAAACCTAAAAGGGGAATTTTCCTCGTGAGTGACCTTGCACTTTTGCTCCTGTTGCCTAGAGGAGAGCGAGATCAGTGAGCAGTGCTGGATGACACACACCACACTCCTGCTCCTCGCTGCCCCTGCACCCCAGTCGCTGCAGATTGTAACACCACATGTCCATAATCAGAGATAAAAATAAACCCAGAACTGGGAGGTGAGTAGGCTCCTTCTGTTGCCTTCAGATAGCCCCACTTTGAGATGCTGAACAAGCAGGGGGAAAGTGCATCAGGCATCTGCAGAGGCTGCTGAAGTTGGGAGATTGGTATTTCAGCTGGGCTGTTGGAATTCTGGTGGATATTTGTTATTCCTGCAATTTACCATGCTTGTTGTGCATGAAATAAATTAAAACAAAGCACCATGTTATTACAGCTAGAAAGAAAAGCCGTGTGTTGAGCTAGAAAAAGCACTGAACTACTCAAGGCAGGGCAAGAGGTGAAAACAGGGGTATGTTCTGTTGTTTCCTTTGAGGAGAGCTAAAGGCAAAGGGGAGATTTAGAAGCTGTTCCTTGTGGCACAAAATCATCCCTGATTGTTTGTAGAACAGAGGCATATGAGTGTCAAACAGATACTGTACATCCACAAAGGTGTCTCCTGACCTGCCTGCCTGCTGGATGTGCATGTCATGACTGTAATTTTATCATGCTGAAAACCTCAGAAGTCATGAACACCTAGTGAAAATGAAAGAGGGAAGAGTCACTGGCAAGTTTTGAAGTAATCAAGTGACCCTTGCAGACCTAGATTGCTCTAATCTAATTTTCTTAAGGTCTTGAGGGGTGAATTATGCACCTCCTATTTAGGCAGTACCTAACCCTTACTATCAGAGCTAGGGGCCTTTAGGAATCTCCCTGTGCCAGGTTGTGCTCTGTGAAATCCTTGTCTTAGGGTCAGGCTGTCTTGTTCCAGTTAAACTCGTGGTACTGTCACAACGTGCTCATCATTAGTTTACAGCCATATCTTCCATGGGTGCACTCCTAAATTGTACCTGTCTTCTAGCTGGGGGAAGTATAGGCTTGTGGATTGTTGTCTGGTTTGTTTTTTAAACAAATCTAGGAGTAATTTTTCCCACTCCTCCTCAGCGCTTGTCGATTTTTTGCTTTTTATTTGTCATAAGGTTGTGAATCAGATCAAATGCACAATTCAAACTATGTGGCAAAAAGGAAGCAGTGGGCTGTGACTCTCTGTGTGAAATCTCTCTATCTCCTTGTGAACCAAAAATCTGTCTCGTGTGTTGCATCCTTGATCTTCAAACACATCCCTAAAGCCATTAGCCAGCCTGAATTACTTCTTAACTTGTAGTATATGCTATCTAAAAAGGCCATGTTTGGGCTAGCATACACTAAAACCTCCCTTCCTCCCTTCCCCAGCCTTGCCTGAACCAAACTGGCCGTTTTTCAGGTTCAGATCAGATCACATCAATCTCCCCTGCCAAGTGCCCCCAGCTCCCTTCTCCTGGTGCCCTGCAGCTCCTCCCGTGTGGGGAGATCAGGTGGTGAGCTGTCAGCACAGCCCAGCTGCTGCTCGCCTGGAAACCCACCCATTAGTTGTGCCCTGCAGAGTGGGGGGTTTGCTGCTCCCAGGGGAGCCCGGAGACAGGGTTTGCTGCCAGCTCCCAGACCTCAGAGGGCTGGAGGCTCTGGTGTAACTAATAGGGAAGCCTGGAAGCCGTGGGAGATTTGAACGTGGAGACACGGCCCGGAGCCCGAGCCAGTGGTCTGTCACTACTGCTCCTCCTCATCCTGCTCCTGGGAAGGTGAAGTGGATTCTGCAATCCCCTGTGCTGGAGCTGTGGCTTCAGTGGAGGCAGTGGCACAAAGGTTGCTAATTGTAAAATGTGTGTCTAATACAAGGGAAAGGGAGAGAAAGGATGCGTGGAGAGCGACCTTGAAAACTGGGGATGGGAAAGTACCAAGGGAAGGGGCAAGCAGCAGGGTTTGCTGCACAAGACTGCCCAAAAACGTGCAGTGTCTCCTGTGTGTGACACAGAAAACGACAGCAGAGCTGAAGTGTTCCCAGACCATCCTGTGATGGAAGGGGTAACACCTGTTTAGTTTCCCTGACAAGGCTCAGCTTTGCAAAGACTGGGAAACATGACCCTGGATAGATTTCAACCAGAGTGTTTTTGTACAGTTGGGCAGGGCAGCCTTTGCTCAGCTTTGAACAGTCCTGTGATAACCATCTATGTGAACATCCTCTATAGCACTGACCAGTGCCAGACCAAGCTAGTTAGAATACTGAGAATAACTTCATTTTGCTTTTTATCCTTAGGTGTTTGTAAAACTCATCCCGTCATCTGTTCAAAATGGGTGCTGTAAAATGATGACTTGTACCAAAATGATTAACAGTCAGATAGATGAATATTTACAGTTCATACACTGAATATGAACATTCTTCTATCATGAAAGTGTTCTCTGGTACCTGATTGCCAATTGACAGTACCTCTGTGTCCTCTGGATAAGAAAAAGTGATGGGTTTTGTGTATTTGTATTTTGAATGTGAATGTTACATTTCTTCCTAATTTGTCAAAACAGGGAAAAAAAAGTCTAAGTAACTTCACTATAGCAATTTTTTGTTTGTTTGTTTTTTTTGCTGGTGTAGGTAATATAGTTTAAATCTGTTCAGTGCTTCACTGTATTGACACATAGAGTTCACTTTACACATGATAGTTATGGACTAGTTTAAAATTACTACTCAGTGGAGTTAGTGCTGATTAACCCTGATGTAACTGAATAGAATCGTGATTTTGTAATGGATTTAATTCTGCAAATTCATTTGGTTTTGAAACCCTTTCAAAGAGCTGCTTATGTGGAGTGATTGCCATCCATCTGATTGGAAATCTGTATCCCTTCCTCGTCCCTCTCTCTCATCTCCCCATCCCTTTCTCCCATTCCTGGTAGTTGTAAACTGGTACCTGTGACCAGCTCTGACTCTGTGGGAGTCAAAAATGAGTCAGAAGTTCCGAGTTCTTGCTCTTCTCTCTTCTTGAGCAACTTTTCCCCCTGCAGAAAGTTGATTTCATTGTTGTGTAGGAACCTTCTGTTCAAACAGAAGGACGTCAGCTCTGCATTTTTACACTTTTCCCTAATCGTTAGTCTGAGTTACAGATGCAAGTGGTTTGTGTGCCAAGGAAAAGGGACTGATTCAGTCCCTGCTATTTCATGCTCCTCTTCTTGCTCTGTCCCTTCTGTTCCTGTGGTAATCCCTACAAACCTCACCAGCTGAGTCCAGGTAAATCCCTGTCAAGGGGCTCTGGTGGAGGACTTGGATAATGCTGTCAGAGTGCTGGAATGGGCAGAGGTCAGGCAGAATGAAAGCAATGCCAGTGTGAACGAGATTGGGAGGTTAAAATGGGCTTTCCTATTCCACCTGTTACTTGTCAAAGTGGAAAAGATTCTGCCCGTGTTCTATTACCAATATCATTGAAAAACGGTAAATCCGTATGAGTGCACGGATAAATTAATGTTCAAATATGAATTGCACACTTTAGATATTTGTTTGGTCTAAAATACAAATTCATGCCCCAGAAGATAAAAATAGTAGATGAAACCTTGTTGAACTCATTTGATGGCAAGACCTCCTTTCTAGTCTTTGAATAAAGAGCCTCAGGGGGTGAAAGCATCACATTAGTAAAGGTAATCCCTGGCTCTAGACATTTTCTGCTGTTAACTTGTCCATCTGTCTACTGTGACACTTGAAGTGACTTCTCAAAATCTGCACTTATTAAGATAAATATTTATGTAAATGGATATTTTAATACAAGAATAACTTATCTCATTAATAAATTATTATTAAATTATTACACTTTTTCATTATTAAATCATAAGTGATGAGACTCTTTCAGTGCAAGAGAAATTTTTGACACTACCTTGTTGAATTAGAGAGAAAATTAGGTTTCATGTGAAGGAATTTTGAATGTTTTTGGTATTTTTTGCCATTTGTGGACAGGTTTTGCCTCTGACAAGGGTGTATCATCTTGAGTTTGGGTATGTCACAGAATGATGCAGAATTTATTTTGTGCTCTAAATTCTTACCTAGGCTCTGGTCAGTCTAAATACCACTATGAAGAAAGTAAACTAAGTAAACTCCCCTTCTTCCCAATGTAATTCTTCCTTAGAAGTATCTATACATTTTTAAAACTTGGTTAAGTTTAAAGATAGCTTTATTAAAGTTGGGTAAACTTTCAGTGAAACTGACCTGTAGGAAGCTGTAGGAAGCCCCACATATCCCACAAACTTCCCTAACTTTTGTGTTTATTTCCTGAAGCCACTAAAAAAGACAAATTAAAAAATCCAAACTGAATAAAAAATACCTATGTCTTTGCTTTATGTGCATAACAGTCACCTGCTTGCAGACTTTTCTAGTGGATTACCTCTTCAAACTGTGAATTTTATTTCCTCTTAACCTTCCCTCATGGGCTTGGGCTCAGTGCGCAGGCAGGGGATAAGAAGGATCTGTGCTCATGTTCATAGTGATGCTTTTTCTCAGTGAAAATTTTGCCAGAACAGGTCCCAGATTTGCAGATCTTCAGTGCAGTGAGTTCTGGGCTGCATTTGTCTAATATTTGGATTTGATCCACGGAGAGGCAAAGAGTCTCACTCTTGAAGTACCAGGACACCACTGTCCTTGTGAGCACAAGACTTTGTAGGATTAGACAGAACCTGCCTAAAAAACCTTTCCTCTGTGACCTGTGGTCTCAGACACCACTGCAATGCACATCATAATACCAGTTCAGTGAAAAGTGCTTGAAGATGATTATATTTTTTTCCCCTGACTAAAGCTCTTCAATTAGGAGATAAGTCATTTCTGCTGAAATAAATGCTAAATGGCTTGACTTCATATTTTGTAGTTGGTGTGTGTTGAAGTCCAGAGGAGACCTATTTCTGTGCAGAATATGTCAGTTTCCCAATAATGATCTCCTGAAAGTCTCCATTTATACAGGAAAATTATTTTACTGCTTTTAAAGGAAGCTGTTGCATTTATGGATTCTGGCAACTTAAATCCACCATTAATGGGAGAGAAGAAGCAATAGTCAGATTAATACACTTTTTCCTCTGTGCATTATGCTGTTTACCTAATCACAAGTTCATGGAGGAAGATAATTCAGAAGAAAATGTATCACATGAATTTTGGATGACAGCCTGACTTCCCATAACTGGCTAACTAACATTAACTCTGAAATTGTATTTCTTGATGGGAAAAGTCTGAAAAAGGGGGGAAAAAAAAAAAAAAAGTACATATGATAAAGGCATTGCTTGTTATGGTCTAACAAACACCTTTCTGCAGATCCTGGCAGGGTAATCACAGGCATTGGCAGTAATGGAGTGAGGCTGGAAGGGGCAGTGTGCCCCAGCTCTGTGGCTGCTAATGAGTCACACATCTCATCCTCATTTCTGCTTCCTGCTAAAGGTGTGAGCACATCACAGCCACCCCATGGAATGCTGCATGGAATAAACCTTTGCTTGTGGGAAGAGCTCCTCTGACTTGTCAGACTTGACTTGTGCTCATATAAATAATAGCTTCAGGACTGGGGTGATGTTTGCAGGAGACATCACCTCCTGGTTGTCCAAGTTTGTGGTACAGCAGTTTTCCTGTTTAAAGGAAAAGATCTTTCCTTCTTTTCCTCCTTGAAATATCACCTTAATTGTTCCCTAAAGCAGCTTAAAATCATGCCATTTACATCACTGAATCTAACATCTCATGTTAGATATCAGGGAAGTGTCTCAGTATATTTTGATTCATTTGATTTTCATTGATACCTCCTCAGAAATTTTTAATGCTGTGGATAAAGAGGAGTGTACAAAAGACTGAAAATATTTGTAAGGACCCTTTTGACAGACTCAAGTGAAAGTGGGTTGCACCCAGCACTTTGGTTGCATTGGTCAAAACAAATGATTGATGAGAAATAATTTCTGTGCACAGGTGAATTCTCCTTGCCTAATAAAGCAGGCTTCCCTCTGCTTGTGTGTATGTGTGAATGCACTGTTGTTTAAATATCATCTAAAATATGATAAGCAGTGAATAAATTAAGAATCTGTTTGTTAAACTACGCATATATTTAAACACAAAATTAAGTTGTGTATATTTGGTTGAGATTAAACATGGAAATGTTTTTATCAAGTATGCATAGGCTCCTTCATCCCCCCACCCCTGCTCAGTGCAATCTTTCTAATGCTGATTTTTTTTTTTTTTTTTTTTCTTTTTGCCCTTCATTGACATTTCTTTCAGAAAAAACATGGATACTTGTCCATGCCTCTGCTCCTTGTCATGCACCTTCACTTCTGGGTTCTGTTCAGCTTCTTACCTATAGCCTCGGGCATTGCTGTCTGCTCAATAGTTTCCAACCCCTGTAAAGAAGAAATAAGATGACGTATTACTTTTTAAACATAAACCACACATGACTAAGACCCAATAATTCACTCGCTCCTGCTAGGATGCTGAATGATTAAGTCTGACATCAGTCAGTGCCAGTAGTGTATTTTTGATAAACCATAGTTGTCTGCTGCTTACTCCAACATCTGTATTTTTCACACCAGAGGCATCTGTCTTGTTCAAGAAAATGAGAGACATGTAGCACACTGCTTGTGCAAGTAGTAAAACTGATAGAAACTGTACCAGTTATCATTCTCCATAGAGCTCCTTTCCTAAGTGATAGCAAATGACATATTTGGACCACTTTTTATAGAAACCATTTCAGGGAACATACTTTTTGTGACCTACTGTGAAACTTGTGGAAATCCCTCCTCAGATCCAATAACATGTACAAGTGGCAAAAAAAAAAAAAAAAAAAAAAA
>WEIU01019323.1:45130-70876 GCA_013389925.1 Aegithalos caudatus
AAAAAAAAAAAAAAGAGAGAGAGAGACCAAGAATTAATTAAACTTGTCACTACTATTTGTCATTAGATAAAGATTTTCTTCTTCACATACCAATATATTTAGGTATCTTTAGGAATTTAATCTACTGAAGAAGGTCTCAGAAGTCCAAGTTCCTTGGAAACTACAAACATGGATTTATTGTATGGCATAAATTGTCTATACTTGATAAATATGGAAAATAGTAAATTTGACCCTGCCTCTTTATGAGTGATGCAGAAAAAACTGCAATTATTTATTTCAGAAATGAAGCTGAACTACCATTCTTTGTGAAAACCTTCATTCTAATCATGCTGATTTTGTTCATGTTTTCTGTCTTCATATCGTAAGTCATGGATCACAGATCACTGAAGTTTTATTGATTTTTGTGTCTGCAAGCACAGAGTAACAGTAGTCAGAAGTCAGGTATCTCCTTCTCTCAATATCCTTCCTGTGCACACTAGCATTATCTTTTTATCAAGCAACCTCATTGCTAATTCATATTTATTAAAAAAAAAAAAAAGTCAGTATTTAATATTCCTAATCCATCTTAATTTAAAACAGACTTCCAAATCTGACCTCCTGGAACAAAGGTGAGAAAGAAAAGGTGCTAATCTGACACTTTAGTGTTGGCAAAACCAGAACGGCAGCAGAAAGAATCCATTTCTTATATTAAAATCAAAAATCATAAAGTCATAATGCTGTGACTTAGCAGTGTTTACCTCTGGCAGTGCATTTGCAGCTGGTATTTAGCAGTGTCAGCACTCTGTCTCCAAAGGAGATTGTGGAAAGCAGCCTTTTTCAGGTTTTACTGGGAGGGAAATGCTTGACTTTGATCACAGTTAAAACGACGGCGTAGCTGGTAGACGAAATACTGCAGATAGTTAGAAAAGGCAACTGCTTTGGAGTGTGTCCTTTAAACTCAAATGGATCAGTTAATTCTCCCAGAATATTTACTGGGAGAAGTCCTAAAAGGGTTAAGAAGCTGCTCTAAGAAAGGCTAAAAATGATAGACTGGAAGAGAAAGAGGTAGTAAAAATTGAGGGATATAAAAAAGCAGAGGAATGTGGCTGGGGAATAATAAAATAAGAGAGAGAAGTTAAACCAGTGACCCTTGTCGGCAGTGAAAAGCGGGAGATTAGAAAATGTTTCATGCTAATTTCCATGGAGATTTCTTTAATTTATCGAAAATTACTTTCTTCTGCTTTGATTTGTCCAAGTGCCTGCCCCCTCGCAGCTTTTTCGGGGTGGTCCTACCCGTCACGCCATGCTGAATGTGGGCCTCGCTTGCCCCCACACTGGGCCAAGGCGTCGTGAGATTACTGAAGCGTCTCTGACGTCTCTATCAGCCTGTGCCACCACAATGCCCTATTCCCTTTTTTTTTTTTTTTTCTATTTTTTTTTTTTTCCCCTTCCCTCTTTCTCTCCTGCTCTCGCCTCTCCCCTCCGTAGCGGAGCCTTTAGGATTCCTGTCACATGATGGCTTCATCGGGGGGCCCCTTGCTGAAGCGTTTTTTGTTGTTTTTTTTTTTCCTCTTTCCTCCTGATCCGTTCAAGCTCGGTTCTCTCCGCTGCCTGGCATATCAAAGGAGATTTGTGGGTCATTGAGCCATGGACGCAGAATATAAAGTTATCAGCCTGCCTGGCAGCATCAAAACAACAAGCCCGCCCCCCACCCCAGCCATCACTTGCCATCTTCATCCTTCAAGTGGCAGGAAATTGTTAGTCTCTCTTACAAATGTATGTGGAAGGCATTTAATTTCTAAAGGATAATCAGGATGTAGAGGTACCAGCTAAAAGACCTTAAATATTACGTCTTCTAATAGGGCACTTCAGATTATAGCATGATGTAGTAAGATGAAGAAGCCGCTTATAATTCCAATTTTAAAGACACGGGGTAATACTAATGACAAACTGGTATTTTTGCGGAATAATAAAGTAATTTGCCTAACATTTCCAACCTTGTCACAGATAATAAATGGATATATTTGATTACAAGCATTCTGGGCCAGTGGAAATTGATATCACTTCCTCAGTCTAGCCTAGTTGAGGATTTGATCCAGACTATTTATTTGGGGATTCAAAGAAAGATTCATTACAATAATGTTTCTAAATGTGGTCATTACCATTATTTGAATCCTCCCTGTCCAGTTCCTTTCTGAGCATTGGGACTATTTAGCTTTCAAGTGAGTGATCCTGGTAGAAATGCCAAAATTCAGTCTGGATTGCACTGAGTATCCAAAAGGATACAGGGAAAGATGGCACCAAGTACCTGCAAGGGGTGAGGAATTCAGTACAGCAGCAGGGCTAGAAATACCTGTCTTGTAATGTCCATTGTAGCTCAATTAGAAACAGGTTTTGATGTGGTTTGGAACTGTCGGGGGGGCTCTCAGCACCTTTTAAAATGAGTCCTCATTAGTCTCTTCAAAATCAGTCTTCAAACAGTGGCCTTAAATGTCTCCCTCAGTTCCCTCTGGACAGTGAACTCACATATTAAAGACCTTTACCCTGTGGCTAAGCCTGCCCTGTGCCACGCTGGGGGCTCTGCCTGGAAGGTGACTCACCTGATCCATGGATACACCTGGGGTACGGAGCTCTGGGGCAGCTCTGGCTGCCTGGGGCACACACTGCACACCTCTGTGAGGTCCTAGGGACACAATCTCGAGGGAAGGAGGTAATGGATGGTGCTAGAACACTGTGGGGAAAGGCAGAGTGATACCAGGAGCTCGTGATGTCTGGTGAACAAATTCTGACAAACTGCAGATGCTGTGACTCCTCTAACCATAGCTTTGTATGTGCTTGACAGGCAGGAATTATGGGCATTTCTCACCACATCCCAGAGAAGGGAGATGCACTTAAAAACAGTGTCCAAACCCACAAAACCTGTGCTGAATTCAGTGCTGTTGGGGTGCATCACCTACTATTTTAAATACTTGGCACGTCTCTTAAATCCGTTCACTACTTGTGTCTTCTTCTCTGATGCAGCAGTCTCTTAATATATAACTCTACATATTTCCTATATAAGTAAAATGCCTTTTTGGCTTTTTAAATATATATAGATAGATATCAACATCTCTTTTCATGAGTAAATTGTGTCTTTATTGGCTTTCTTATTTCTGTGAAGCTTGGCCTGCACTTAATGTATTCATTCTTCCCTTTCTAACCATCACCATCTCTGTTTCTTCTCGTACTTAAATCTAGGCTACGTAAATGATTTTAAATTCCCTCATGATCAAACATGATCATGCAGAGCTTGAAGTCAGAGAGAATGTTAAGTGTTCTCTAATTAATTGCATAAATGTGGAATGCAAAAATTAAGTGTTCTCTGGTAATTTCTGTGTGCAGTAGGCTTCCTCAATATGTGTTAAGTTTTAATACCTCACATGTGCTTGGGGTACTGCCTATTAACAATTCATATGACACTCATTTTCCAAGGGTGGTCATGGTTCTATTTTCCTCTAGTGATTCTAAAGTTTTCTAGTACATTAATGGAGGAATATCTAGAACACAGTTTTGTTATGCCTGTTGTGTATATGCTGAACCTTTTCCCTTTAGTTCTGTGTGTGTGCACATGTATAAATGTGTACCTGTGTGCACTGTATCATGTTCACGTATGATTGAGAAAGAAACAATATTTACACAGCTATGGTGCTATGCTTCATTACTTAATTAATTCCCAATATAAGTGACATATTTTTAGAACAGTTTACAACTGGGCACACCTTTCTCTTTCAAAACTGATCAATTACAGCGACTGCTCTGTTTGATTTTTAAGAGGCAAACCTTTGTAGCATGTGCCATTTTGTTACTTATGTTAGAAAGGAATGCTTTAATCCCCTTAGAAGTTAACCTTAAAAAGGAAACATCTACCTTATTGTGATATTGACCTTGTTCTGGTAAATTGCCATGTTTTACTTTACCAACATCTCCCTATCAGTGTGAGATGTTTACATCAAGGATAAGGTTAAATGTTTCTTTTTTGAGGTCACTTACTCCAGTTCTTTCTATGTATATCTCTGAAAAAAAAAGAGAGCAATCAGCCTGACTAACAAAGCAACCTGCACGAGCTGTACCAAATCCATCAATTCTTTTGTGTAAAACTTACCCTCACTTTGACATTCTTGTCTGGGCAATGTTCAAAATGCAAAGCAAGTTTTGGTTAAATCCAGTAAGGTTTTCACAGAAGTTTATGAAAACTTCTATTTTGCATGGTCTCCACATGTGAAAGTTGAAACTGCCCAGATTGGTCTTAAATCTTCATCCATTTTAGGGATTTTATGCATTTTAAAGTCTTCATACATTTTGGAGTCTCCTGAAGATGTCAGGCATGGGGTGTTTTTTTAACTGAAATCTCCAGAAATATTAGCTTTGCATTATTTTCTGTTTGATTTGGAAAACCAATCCATATTCTTTCTGGAAACTAAAGGAAGGGGAAATTAGAATACAAGTTGATTTAAGTTTTGGGGTTTGGTTTTTGTGGGGTTTTTTTTGTTTGTTTGTTTGTTTTTTTGTGGTTGTGAAAATTTTGAGTGTCTGAAAATAGTGAAAGAGGTTTGCAATTGCTTTGATTCCTCCAGAGGAACCCAGAATTTCATACTTTTTATGTCAGATTCAGTGCAGACTTAAAAATGGAACAGAAAAAAATGTTTAGGGATCTCTTCATCTTATCAATTTGTTGCCACTGAAATAAAATTTTATATGCAGAGTATGCTAAAGGAATTTTTTTAGTTAGGTATTTCAGTATTTACCATGGAGAGGAAATCAGACTAGATAAGTTTGTATTGAAATTCAATTTTCTAGAACTGTGCTGAATGTTCATATTTCAATTTTCACATGACAGCTGTGCACAAATAGAGAAAATTTCAGCTTTTTTTCCAGTGCTTCTCATTACAGTACACTTACGATACACCTGAAAATTATATGGTAAACTTTGTAGGAACGGAAAACCAAAAAGACACAACTAGAATCAAAAAGCCTGTTGACACCAATCAATCTGGATTTCCTCCAGATAAGTTTTAGATCTTGCCGTAGTGTTCAGTACTCCTTATTTTTTCCTAGAATACAAAACCAAATTGTAAGACCAAGAATTCTGAATTCAGTTAAAGGCAGCTTAACATAGTAACAGCAAACTATTTTCAGATGCATTATTTTTACTGAATTGAATATTTTTATTCAGATATTCCACATTATTGTGTTAATACTTAAAGAGTGTGGCTGACTTACCTTGACAAAGAAGAAAAGCATTTATGAAAATGTAAAATTTCATACCTGTCTTTACCTCACCCATTTTGATCAGTTCTAATTATTTTGATGATATGGCCCCAATAAAGATCATAGAGTAGTGCAGTCAGCATTTGATGAACCTGTAACTTTAATGAAATGTAGTACTGCATTATCCCTACAGCTAAGCTGAAATCTCCTAGGAAAATATTGTTCACTGATTTTATTCTCTGAAATACGATCTAAAAAAACCCAAAGCGCTGCAAGTGGTGTATAAAGACTCCTGTAGCATAACTATGCCAGCCTCTCTTTCCCTGCATGTATTGTGGGCTAACGTAAACACAATTAAATGAAGTATTTCCTTCCTTTGGGATCTTAGGATAGCAGCAGTTAATAATAGAGCACTGCATTTCATTACAGTTTCGGGTCTGAGGCTGCAGAACTTAGATATGGAGAATATCAAATGGAATAGCCAGGAGAAATAGTCAGCAGAACTGATTACCTAGAGGAGTGCCTCCGTGTGTTTTATGCATAATCATTTCACCAATTATTCCTAATTTAGCTGATGAGTTGACTTTATTATTTTTTTTTTTTCCTTCTGAAAACAGAACGTTAAGTGTTGTTCTGTACTTCTGCTTACATATGTTCCACTTCCAGGTCGAGATGTTTGCTATGGAGAAGAACATTATCCCTTTGTCCCTTGTTCTTTGGGGCTTGTGTGTGTGAAATGTGGGGGAGAAGGGATGTGGGGCTTCCTGACCCCCAAGGCACTGCTTCCTAAGGATGTGGTTGGTCCTGGCTTAGGAAGGCAAGGGAGATTCAGGAAAGCAGCTGCTGGCACTCCAGATAAGTTGTGTGGTGGAGTTGGAGGGGTTGTGGCAGTGAAGGATTTCAGTGATAACCAAAGAATGTGTTTACTGGAGAGGAAAAAGGGTTCTCACCTCATGAGCTGAAGAGAAAAAATGGGTTCTCACCTCACAGTCTCTCTGCAAGGAGCCTGTTTTTTACTGGAGTGGTATCAAAGGGAAGTAGGACAATACGGTAGTGGGTGTGAATATTCTGCTGAAAATATCACCTCAGCAAGAGGCTGGATTCTCAAATAAGTGGGAGCTTTTCCTGTCACACTGATGTGGCCAGATCTGGCCCATGGCAAAGAGTTTGTGTTCATGTTTTGTCCCTGTCACTGCAGCATCATTCAGGGAGCTGCAGGTGGGGGGAAGAGTTGGGCTTCATAAACCCAACCCACCCAAACATCTGATGTCTTGTGTTTGATTTTCAATTCCACACCAACCATTTCTGTGAAAGTCAAGTCAAAGTTCAGAGAGTCTTTAAGTGGGCTTTCCTGGGTTTGTTTGATTTAACTGCCTCAAAAACACTGGAAAATAAGTTTATCTGCCTAATTTGCAGGAGAGTCAATTAGGTCAAATATGGTACTGGATTTGCAGAGGCATTCCTAATTAAACAAACAACAGAAAAAGTGAAGTCACAGAAAACTCAGTTTTAGGACTGTGTTACCAAAAAGATGTGCAATGTAGCCCAGTATGATAGTTGTGGAAATTCTTATTATTTGTATCCTAATACCTATATTAGGTAGTTACCACTTTTCTCTCTCTAAAATTTAGAATAGTACATGGTTGAAAAGTGCAAGTCAGTAGCTGATTACTGTGAGAATGTACAGAATATTTGATGTTTTTAACAGCAGTGAGGTAGATGAGTGAAGCAAGAAAATTAATGAATTTGAACCCTTTGAAAAACTGGTTGTGTGTGTTTCATTGATTTTGAGAAAAAAAAAAAAAAGATACGACTGTAATCATGCTGGTGTAAATCTGAAGTAATTGCACTAAAGGAACAACCTCCAGATGATTTAAATTAAGTATAAAAAAGAGTTACAATCTAGTCCCATATTATTTGGGAAGATTTCAATTAGTGTATTTCCTTTGTCAGCTTGAATTTTTAAACCATTACATTTTATTTTTTCTCTTTTTCAGCTTTTGTGATTATTTTTTTTAGTTACATACAAGTGCAATATTCTTCGTTGTATATTTAAATGTGAAGAATAAAACTGAGAACGTTGTAGTTTTGATTCTGGAGAACTTTTTTTTTAAAAAAAAAAGAGTTAAATGCCCCAATGGCAGAAGAAGAATATGACATAGCTGGCAAATCTGAAGCACCTCAAGGGGGAAGAAAAAAAATTAAAGTTACTCCAGCAGCAAAGCCTGATCCCAGAAAACTAGGGCAGTATATTCCTTAAGCTCCTCTCTTGGAGTGACCAAAGAAACTTGAGATTTACTGTTTTGAACTTTATCTCTGCTGGGCTGGTTCTCTGTGTCCCTGCCTGGGTGAAGGGGACCATGTCCATAAATCTGACCCCTCTCCTGGCTGCAGGGTGTCCCAAACCTTCTCTCCACAGCCGTGATTTCTGTCCTGGCTCTGCCTCCCCGTGCTCCCACCTCGCCGAGAAGCCTCGGTAGGGATGGCTCGTGTGTAAACAAGGAATTTGGCAGGAGCTCAATCCCTTTCAGCAAAGTTTTCATGATATATTATTACCCATAAGGGAACTTCACTTCCTTTACTAGAACAGTGCAGCATCTCATTTTATTCAGTTCTTGTCTTCTCTCTCTGTCCTCTCTCTCTCTCTCTCTCTCTTATCATTTTCATATGCTGTTGTCTATCAGCTTTCATGGGAAGATTGCTGTTTCAGAAGATTAAGATGAATCTAATTTTATGTTTCAAATCCACATAAAACACGGATAGTTATGGAAGCTTGGACTCATTGTGACAGCAAATTCAGCCTCGAATGCCCTGCAGGGAATTATGTCTTAACATGTTGTATCTCTTTTTCAATGCCTGCAAGGCTATTCCTTCATCACCATGTAAACTGCATGGTGGGGAATGCCAACAAAAAATAAGATGCAGTGGAAGATAAAAATTCAGTGTAAATAAGGTGTAAGATAGACAGTAAGCTACAAATGGCTTGTTCTATTTAAACCCACTGGGTGGAAAACAGAAACGAGGGGCACATTTCTGATTATCTCACAAACTAAAAAAAAACAAAAAACAACTATTTAATATTTGTTGACAGTGTCAGTAATACGCATTGGAATTCAGCTCACTGGTATCTGATGCAGTTAAAAAACACACCAAAAAAAAAAAAATTCCACAACATAAACCGGCATTATATTTGTATGTGATGGTAAATGTTTGTTTCTAGCACAATTCCCTTTGGGAGAGCTGGGGGATGGGGGGGTGGTGGTGTGTGATTCTGCTTTTTCATTTGCAGCAATCACTAATTTCAGATGAGTTGTTAGACCACACGCAAGTAATTTTCCTAAACAATGGCTTCAATTAGTGGTCAGATCCAGCTTGTTGGTGTTTTACCCTGCTCTGTACAATAGACATTTTGCAGATGTCATGCAGTGTTCTTGCAACAGCTGTGCGAGATTTCCTTCTGAAGAAAGTGTTCAGCAGAGGGAAGTTGGGGGGCCCATTTGCAGAGATGCAGGCCTGTGTTTGAATGTTTAATTACAGAGATTGCAGGCAGGGCTGCTGCTGCCTGCCACCACTTAGCACTTACACAGAGGGCTGAGTGAGGAGTGGGGTAATGTATTTGAGAACATGTTAGTTAAGACCAACTTGTAATTCATTTTGGCTGTCATTATTCATAAAGCTGGATGGGATTCTTCCCCACATGTGCACCAAAGGGAAAAAAAAAAAAAAAAGGAGTTTTCTTCCTCAAAAGAAAAAGAAAATGTATCTTTTGACTTCAGTGAAAGCAGTTGTTTTTAAAATATATCTATATTAAGAAGATATTGTTAAATATTTTAACTGAACCTAACTATGCAAAATCATATTTTTCACAAATATTTTACAGTTGGGTATTGACTTCATTGGGAAGAAGTAAAGATGACTTCTGTCAGAACTTCAGCACAGAACAGTGCAAATCCAGGGAATGTGAAAACATTTAGTCAGGATCCCTAACTGTATGAATGGGGGAGGTGTGGTTTATTAATATGGATCTATGTATTTATGCTTGAATTAGTGTATCTGAGAGAACAAATGACTTTGTGCTGGACAGGCTATATACACAAAATTACTTCTCTTGTGACAAGAGAAAATGGAACATAAAATCTAATAGACAATAAATCTGGTTTATATCTTCCTGTCTCTTTAATCAGGAAAGAATCTGGCTATTTTTAACTATAGGGTCCAATTATAAAGTGAAATGTAATGTTCTTTCTTTATCAAAAGTGTCAGGAAAATATTTTAAGGGTCAAATCCTTAGCCAGTATAAATTAGAGAGTGTGCTGATTTGTACCAGCTGAAAATCTGACTTTACATGTCCTTAAATTTTCAGATTTATCTAGCTCCTGAAGTGTTTGTGCACACACACATCTCTCAAAAAGGCTTGTTTGTTTTCTGATTAGCAGCTTATTGTTTGGAGGCAGTAGATTGTAAAATAAAATTTCAAAATGTCTCATGATGAGTTTTGTCAAATTTATTGATGTGAGTATTGTTCAAAACTATGTTAAAACTCATGGGTCCACAGACATTAATAGGGCTATTGATTAAGCTAGTGTAAATTTTCAAAAAAATTGGCAACTTGGTTACTGGATTGTGGAAAAGTAGTGAGGAGGGATGTGGATAAGGGGGACATGGCATGAGAAGAAAGACCCGAACAGGTACATTCTGCTTGCTCAAGTGCTTTGGTTGTCACTGGCTCTTGGGTAGCAAGGAAAAAATACATGGTTAAGCATTCTTTTAGTTAATAAAGATTTAAGGCATGCTGTTGAGTCTGCTAAGTGATGTGTGCATTAATAATAATTTTAAAAAGTTGTTAAAAGTACATAGATATCAAACTCCAAATATCTCCCTCCTCTGTAGCCTTATCACAGCGTGCTGCCATTGGATGTGTCAGATATGGTCTGAGCAGCACTGATAAGCTCAGTTCTTCAATGTGCAATCTCCAAAAAACACAGAAGTGAGAACAGAAGCTTGGTTGAGTCGCTTGGTAGTGCTTTCCTTTGCCTCAGCACTAGACCAAAACACAGGATGACTGCTTGCAGCTGGAGGCACTTTTATTCTAAGATGAAATGCCCGTGTGCTGGTGGTTATTAATGAATCCCCAACACTCTTCCTGAGAGCCTTAGCACCATCCCTGTTCCACCAGGTAACCTGTGCTCCTCTGGAAAGCTCCCTCTCCCTTCCTGAGGGCACAGCTTTGCAGATGCTGGCATCAGGGCAATCTCATTAGCAGGCCCACGCCTTTGAAATTGGCTCCCTGCATATGTAGACTTAAGTGTGAATCTCCTCATCAGCTGAGCCCTGGGAGCTGGCTCTCCCTGCAGCCCAGATCAGGAAGGCTGGTGTGCTTTCCATCTCCTGAGGACAATGACAATCCAGGTCCCAGTCGAGGCAGTGATGAGTGCCCTGCATTTAGCCATCCTTGGAAAAACAGCAATTGTTTTTGTTTTGCCTTCTGGATTTTCAGTAATGCCTTCTGGATTTTCAGTAATGACAAGAAGTGGAACATTTCAAGACCAACCCTGTTCTGGTGGTTTCCTGACCACATCTTTGGGACAAGCCCAGCTGAGGTCCTGCCACCTCTGAAAATTTGCCTTGTTAATTAACAGGGTTCAAAACAGTTGGCTGGTGTTCTGGTGCTTTGTTTAAGGAGGTAAGGGCTGGGAAGAAAAGAATGTTATTTGCTACATCCTTCCAGTGTTGTGGAAGGGCATAATTCAAAGGGCCAGCAGAAATCCTTTGTTCCAGTTATTACATTTTGACACCAGTATAACTTTCTATAAGGATTTGCAGTACAGGTATACCCTCTGTAGAAGTCATGCAGGTTGTAAGGAATTTTTCCAAAAGAGATGAAAAAAAAATGGAGTAATTTCATCTGTGAAAATGAGTTAATTTACAGAGGAACTTATTTTATAATTCAGTTGGCCCACCCATAACGTCAATTTTTGTATGAATCTAAGAAATGAGCTCTCCTCTGAAAAATACTCCCATTTTTCCTAGCCCAGCCTACACACACTCTTACAGAACACCATTAGTAGTGTTGTTCTATATATGCAAAGACAGGATATGGGTTTTTTTCCATACTTTTAGCTAGTGCCACTTAAAGTTTTGTAGATGGAGCCGGAGCCATGGTGTCTAGGAGGTCAAGCATTCTGACAGGCTTGCTTAAGTGCAGCAATTCAAGTTTCATAACTAGCTACCCAAGGGGACTGTGTACTAACAGCATCCTCCTATATTGGTTCTGTATGTTGGGAAAGTCACAGGAAGTTGAAATGAAAACACCAAATACCCCCGGGCCTCAGGCCTAAATGGTGGCATCACTGCTGAAAAATAATAAAAATGATGCTAAAACATACTATCCCCAGTGAACCAAAGAGTCAATAAAGAACAGGATCTGTGCAGAATTGATTGTATTCGTAGTGAGATTTTGGCTGCTTGTAGTATCAGTTAAAGCTGTATTAATAGGTACAATTCTGATTTTACTCCGGCATTAATTTTAATGATGAAGCTTATCAGTCAAAAAGTAAAGATATTTGCTGTAGTGGTTTCATAGTCTAGACCTTTCATAAGTTAACACAGTGCACTCTTTTGAATGGACTGTCTGCTGAGAAACAATCCTGCAGTTTGTCTCAGAGCCTGTAAGTCACTTTTTAAACAACAGAAGTTACCAAGGCCTTGTGGTGACTCTGGTCCATACACTTCTCTGGGCAGGAATGGGCTGTTCCTTCCCTTGAAACTGCTGTTGTTTGCATGTAAAACAGCATAAACAAGGTCTTCCAAATATAGATGTGTATATGTGTGAGTGTTGGAAAGGGAAGATGTAAACTTTACTGGAGAAAAGGTGGGTGCACGGGGGTATCAGACTCAATGCAGGAGGACTGCAATGCTCTTGGATTTGCTGTTTGTGGAAGTCAAACCTATAAACACTTAACAGATTAAAACAAAGAATCTGCTGTGTAGAGAGGGTTCCTCACTAAATCAGTGCTGGCTCTGGTCTACAATCTGTTGTGTTATGTTCTAAAACCCTCTAAAGGACCAGTCCAGTGGTTCATCTGTGGCACTGGGAGCGTGACCAGATGGACTCCAGGCCATGCCTGGCTCTGCACACCCACTCAGGCCACAGCTTCCCCATCACCAGTGTACCTTCTCCTACACAAACTGTGTGGGAGAAGGGCAGGAATAACTTGCATTGCCTATCTGTGACACAGATTACTTTCTCTGAAGAGCTGGGATTGTTTTATTGACCTTGGAAAAAGAGTCGATGACAGAGTTTGTCCTTATGTGAGTAGACCAGCAGTAGCTTTGGCTATTTTTTTTTTTTTTTTTAATTTTCAGAGAGGAAGCTGTGAGTTTGTGAACTTTTAAAATTGATGCATGGTAAATTCCCAGCTGAAAATGGTCCTTAAAAAATAATAAATTGAAGTATATTAGGACATGGCAGCCAGCTCCCCTCCCAATGAGCTTCAGTAAAAAAAGCTCTGCTTGAACCCCCTGCACGAGGTTTTTCAAGCCAGATATTATGACAGAAGAAAACAGGAGGTTATTTTAATGAAATGGGAATAGAAGAGAATGGAGTTTGGTTTCAGATGTTGCATGTATTGTGAGTCATCCCAATGCTTTTATGTTAGATTCCTGAGTTACACCAATCAATGAAATTGGCCTGTGCTTTTCTCTCCCTTTCTTCATTTAAATGTCAAAGTGAAATTCAAAGGCTTGTGCAGAACTACTTGAGTCATTCAGAAGATCACTGCCCCACTGGGGATTCTCTTTGTTTCAGCACTTGAACACTATTGGTTTTATTATCTCCATTCAGGTTTTGTGATTATTCTCATCCATAGCCTCCTAACAGCCATTAGAGATGCAGACAGAGAAGGAGTTCTGCCTTTGCATTGCATGAATAAATATAAATACTATTTTGTGACTTGTCAACAATATCTGCTAGTGATGCAAAGTCATAGCATATTCTGGGTACTAAAAGCCCCATTTGTGAGATATTAAGCCCCCTTCATTCCTCTTGGATTCACTGCCATTAACAGTTCCCAAGGCCAGATGGTTTTTCACTACACTGGAAGATGCAGAGGAACAATAATAATGATGATCACTGAAGTTACAAAGCATTTTAGCTCAGCTCCACAACAGCCACTAATTACTTCACTTCTAAAATTGCTCAAGGTGAGGTTCCACCTTACAAATCTTTTGATGGTTCAAGTCACTGTTGGTCTTTTCTGGACGAGTTTAGGTCTTTATGATCCAGTGCATAGCAGGAAGGAACAGCAGGGAGACCAGGAGAATGGGGTAGAATTCTCTTAAACCAGTTCTTCCATTGAAACATTCATAGCAAGAAAATGGAGAAGAAATTCAGTGCCTAATTAGAGAGGCCTTGAGGGTTGCTGAATGCACTTAATGTTGCAATTTTTTATGATTTGGGTTGTTTTGGGGTTTTTTTTTTTAATAGTACAAAGTTGGAATTGCACACGTATCATGGCCTGTGATATCTTCTCATTACAACCTGATTCACAGTCTGCTGAAGTTATGCAGAAATTGTTCCTTGCCTACATTATGGACTCTGAAGGAGCTGCACAGCCCATTGATAAGAAATG
Organism: Aegithalos caudatus; assembly: GCA_013389925.1. Lineage (NCBI taxonomy): Eukaryota > Metazoa > Chordata > Aves > Passeriformes > Aegithalidae > Aegithalos > Aegithalos caudatus. The sequence continues at coordinate 58,987 of WEIU01019323.1, forward strand.
AAGAGCTCCTTATGCTGGTGATAAGGCCCCACAACTCAAAGCAAATTAAAATATCACTGCAATTTTTCATAAAGTTAAGGCAATATTTTTAATGATGAGATAAATGCATGTGCAAGTCTGAGCCACTTCAGCTGTTGCTGGTGGTTTCTAGTTGTGGCTCATGTGGAAGCAGGTGGGGAGGAATGAAAGACTCTTTTGTGCTCAGAATGTAAAGCAGACTTGCTTCTGGTTCTTCTCCAGTGCTGGTGTAACATTTTCTGGATGGTCTTCCCATTGTTCATCTCTGTCATATCAGATCACCTGTGAGAGAAATCTTTTAATTAGTTTGCAGTTATGTTTGAGACAGATGAGCTTGGCAGGAGGAAACACAGGCAGCAGTGCTAAGTTTTGAATTTGACTCTGGGATTCTGTGTTATGTTTTCCCTGAAGTGAAACCTGGTTCTCAGGTCCCACTTGGAGCTGCTGGGAAAACCCTGTCTCTGGCACATTCAGCCTCCAGTTAAACAAAAGCTTCAGTAGAACATAGAAGCTGTGAGTAGGATGGAAATTATCAAGTCAATAGGGAAAGTGTGGTGCAGGAACAGAAAACAGACTGCTGAGCTGACTTAGACATATCATGTGTCAGTTAAACAGATAGCTCTGGTTTCTAACTCAGTCTGTTTCAGACAGGATTTAATTTTGTCCAGACTAGATAAGTAGTGATGGTGTTTAGTTGTAGGCAGTGGAGTGGCATCTCATGGCTTCAGTTTGTGTTTTTGATGAGGGGTATTCTGTGGTTTTGTTCTGTCAGGGAGAACAGACATTGCAGGGCAGGTCTGGAACTGGGAAGGACATTCCCTTTGCTCCTGGCAGGGAGTGGACTAACAAAGGTAATGTTCCACCCAGCTTTTAAATCCTGTTTTCTATGATATGGCTGAACTGCAGATAGAGATTTGCCTCTCTCTCAATATGTTGTGATGTGAATAAAAGCCTTATGGATTCTGAGCAACAATGGGGACTTTGGAAGGAAACAACACTTAACAATAGTGAAAATTCCAGTTTTATGTTGCAGTGTGTGTGGGTTCTTTAAACCAATATGTTATAGTCCATTCAGTGTTAACCTAAATGGAGAAAAGTGCTGCAGCAGATACAGCTATCACTTATTTTGGTTTTTCCACTGTGAAGTTTGCTTGGTAATATCAATCTGCAATACAACAGTCATTAACCCTCATTAACCCTATAGAAGTATGATCAAGACAGGTGTTCCCAATAGGACAAATAGAAGAGAGGTCTTATGCAGTAGGCCATGAAGTAAGTTGAAAATTATCTCCAAATAAATCCTAAAGATGAAACTAAATGAAAAAAAAACACAATAAAGTAAGGAAAGTATGGTAGTGCTGAGACAAGCAGTAATTTATTAATGTTTGTCTGCAGAAAAGTAAAGAAACTCTGCATATCTGTTTTGCTTAATTATCTGGTTGACCTCAGTGAAAAGAAAAGCTGAAGTTAAATGCATAACATTTCTCTTTACAGTGTTTTTTCTCAGTTCCTTTCTTATGAGTACCCATGTGGTTTCTCTGCTTCTAAGCAGAGTGATAGCTCCAGTCATTTTAATAACCTCTGAGAAAGTGCTTCAGGACATATTTGCAGAGCTGAGGTTGCCATGCCACAGCCTTGTCTCCTTACCATGCTCCAGATATTGAACCTTCCCGTAACTACAATTACAACACAAACCACAAAATGTAGATTTACAGATTGTTTTCAACAACACCCATTCAAATTTACTTATATTTACACTAGAAAAATTAGGGTAAGTGCTATTGTGACCAGAGACAGAGACCAAGATCAATAACCAACCAATTCTTGGCTAATAAAGCACTTCTCTAAGGTCTATGGTTGCTTTATTCTGACTTTGAGGTTGGCCTCTAATGTCTTATCCATTGACTTTTCCCGTAAATATGTCTAATAGAGACCGAGCTGAACCCTGAGACAAAAAGATACACTCTGTTTGGTAAGAATTGCTAATTAACTTGGTATGTAAAATCTGTAGCTACTCTCTGCTTTTAGCTGGTCTTTGGTGGCAAATATGAATCCGTAACACAGGCAGAAAAGTCAAAAATTAATTCTAAATATATAGGCAGGGGTTTCCTAAGGTGGAAAGAAGTTTAAATCATCCTATTTTCTTATCTTTTCAGTATGAGAACCTTGTGCAGTAAGGAAAATGACTGCTGCAGAACACATTTGAGGTGGTGTAACATGATATCTTTGTCATGGGCTCTGGTCATATATATTTTACATACATCGATTAAAAGATAAAAGGGTTTTGTTTTGCTTTGTTTATGACAAGAGAAACGAGTTAGTATTGCCTTGCTTGTGCTAATCCATAGAAGCTATTAAATTAAAGTTCAGGGCCTGGGTGCTCTTTGCTGTGTTGCTCCAAGCCCAATCCAACCTGGCCTTGGACACTTCCAGGGATGGGGCAGCCACAGCTTCTCTGGGCACCCTGTGCCAGGGCCTCACCACCCTCACAGGGAGGAATTTCTTCTTGATATCTTATCTGAATCTGCTCTATTTTCAGTTTAAAGCCACTCCACCCATGTGGAGTGTGTTCTTTGGGGCTGTTAGAGTAATGAAAAGGACAACCTCCAACTTGTTGTTCTTGCATTTGTTTTACATTGGAAACAGTGGAAGAAACATCAAAAGGTTATGACCAGAAGGGTGCAAATTTCTCTGGTAATGGCCTAGTCTGAAGGGATACTTCATTAGAAGTAGCCTGCATGTTAAGTGATAATGAGTTTTGTATCAAAAAACAGGCAAACACCCCTTTGAAAGGTGTGTGGTGATACTGTGTGAGTGGGTAAAGCTGGTGAGGTTCCATTAGCAATGTTGATGTCATGGTGGGTTACAGCAGCAAATCATGTTCCTCTCACTGAAAATGTTAAATAATACAGATTATTGTTGTATTGTCAGTTCAAAATGTTCTACCAATGCCTTAAGTTTTAGCCTTCATATTTTCCAGATTCTGTACTGCGTTGGTATATGGCTCTGAACTTCACATAAAGTGATAGCGAGTTCTCCTCACAGCTTAGATAGAACATTCCTTTTCCAGCCCAACAACCATTGCAGCTTCAGGCCCTAGAAAGTATAAATAACAGGGAATTGAGGAGATCAGTCTGGGAGGATGGGACTTCATAACCTGAAGCTGTATATGGACAATTAACCCCAGTATGTAAATGGGCCAAAACTTATAAAAGTGTGAAAACTCATGACTTGGAATCCATCTTGGGTCCATCTTGGGTAGAGCCATGGCCAGGCTCTTGTACTGCCCAAGGTGTATCCTTTGAAGGCCTTTTCTAATAAATACCTGCTTTATTCCTTTAACATTGCCCAGCCTCTGTTCCAAGTCACCTCTTTAGGCACCACTAGTTCAGATTCTCAGGACCTGCTGTGAGTACATTAGAGCATCTCTAAGTCCACTTGACATTAGAGCTAGGAGAATGTACCCATCCAGCCTGCTTCCACACCTCTGTGGGACTGGCAGATGAATTCAGACATGAAGTTGTGGTTATTTAAACCTGGCACACACTGCATTTTTTGTCTGGCTCATCTGCATGGCTCTGCAGACTCCTCAGGTGGTAGGGCAGGTGTGTGACAGAGTGGGTACAAGTCCTGTTTTCAGAGCACTGCTCCTCAGCTTCAAAGACTGAAAATGGAAGTGGAAAATGAAAATGGAAAGCTTGGTGCCTTGCTGATCTAGAAAAGAGAGCCTGGTAAACTCAGCTTTGTAAGGGAAAAGGGTAACTTTGTGAGGTTAAACCACTGGTTATATTTTAATCCTTGTCTGGAGGGTGAGAGTAACACAAAAGATAAATCATGCTACTTGTCAAGTACAGGCTTTTGACAGGGTGAGTTAGAAAGGTGATTTTCTTTGGAGGTTCCTCATGGTGCACATGATGTGACAGCATTTTCAGGGATGGTTGTATGCTCAGGGTAGGGCTGTGCCTGGTACTGCAAACTCTCACATCTCCTGTGTCTCCTGCCTCTGGAGCATTAAAAGTGTGGACAAGGCCAGACAAAGAATGCTGATGCTTAGGTCTGATGGAGTTTGGAAGCTGTTAGAGTCAAACCTGAAGTCAGAGAAGATTACACAACTCAGACTTGTGGGTCTGACCCAGTTGTCTTGGTAGTTGCTCCTTTATCCAAATGAATTCCACAGAGGAAGAACAGCTGCTGGATGTTGCCTTCCAGGTGACAATATTCTATTCAAACACATCCATATTAACCTTTGAGAAGTGGTAGTTCATTCTTGCCATTTTCACTTGGGGTGTCACACACTTTCCAAGTGATGTGACTCTGTCAGAATTAGTCCTGCTCGCATGAGAAGATCTCTGCATTGTTACAGTGAACAAAGCAATTAATATGTCTTTAATTTACACCTAACAAAACAAAAAGCATGCATTTATTCCGTATGACACGTAGACAAATTTTTCTTTAAAAACAAAGTTTCACGCTGTGACTACAATTAGTGTAATTGTCAGCTCTTCTCTAAAAACAAATATGTATTAAGAGAAAAGCCAGTATTGTGCCCTCCTCTGGTGTGAAAATGAGACAATCAAAATCTATTGTAATTACCTCAGTGATATTATAATTAGCAACGATTAAGTTATTCCATGCTGTTTTATTCCTCTTGGCTACAATTAAAAAAGTATATATCTTTCTGTTGCACATTACAACTGATCATTTTACCTCCATACATGTCTTGTAAGTGGATAAATTAGAAGTAATTTTAAAGCACAACTCCGTTAAAACATATATCTTTCTATTTAACTGCTTTAACCCTTTGCAAGATCCCTACATCTTTTAACATCTGTGAAAGATAGCCTTGTTTGTTTGTTTTTAATACTCTGTGGGCCATTAAACCAAAGCCATAAAAATGTGGAGAGTACCCTACTTACTGGTAATAAATGATCTAGGTTTTCAAAAGTCACTATCCTAAGTGACAAACGAGTGATGCCAGGGATGTTTTGTGATCAGGGACTCAGCATCACACCAAAATCCTTCTAGGAGCTACGTTCCTCCATCTACACCCCCAGTGGGTTTCTGGTTGGGAGAGATGCTTTGGGCAGCCCAAGGTCACATTTTTCAAATGTAGTGATTTGCATTACTTTAGGGAAGGAGAAGGAAATACTAGAAAGAGTCTGTCTCTACCTGATAGACCAGCTATTAATACTCCTTAAACTTTTGCTGTTGCAGAAACCTCAGGTTTAGCTTTATCTTCCTTCTGACAGCTGGTGAATCCATTGGCTGTCCTTGTGCAAGGACTGAAGTACTCCCAACCCTTCTTTTTAATGTATTTTCCTAAAAGAATCTGTTTCACCTTGTGAAAAAGAACATGGATAGAGATGGGAAAAGGCTGACTTTGGCCCACCTAGTATTTCAAGCCTTCAGGTGTAGCAGAGACCAGTATTGTCAAAAGGCAGTTTCTGTATTATACCATAAAAGATGACAAGATAATCCACAAACATCTGTGTTCCAATCATCAAAGCAAAGGCACTCACAACTCAAAGATAAACTAATTTCAGAACTGCTGCAAAATATCCAAATTCTGTGTCCAAGAAGATGGGAGCAGATGCTTAAATCAGACAGGTAGAAAGAAGCATCAGCCAATTTTACCATGGATATTAAAAACCCCAAAACATATCCCCCAAAGTTCAGCCACAGTCAGTTTTCCTAAATGAATCATTGCACTGCTGACCAAAGAGAAGCAGCAAAGCAGTTGAAGAATTGTATGATCCATAGATCTAATGTATCAGCTCTAGGAGGAAATTCTCTGTTCTTTTGAAACTCCCTGTCCTGTTTGCATCCCCAGTATCTTACATTAGTTAGTTTTCAATCCTGATACTATCAGACTTGAAATCTCCTTCTCTCCCTGATCATCCAGTCTAGCAATGCTTATTTTGGCACCACTCCAGGACTAAACATGGCAAGTCCTGGACCTTGGACCAGTGTAATTTTCATTCCCTGCTAAGTGCCTACATTTTTAACCACACAGAGGCAGAGCTCTGAGCCTCAGGCTTCCTTTGTGTGCATGTCAGTGATGTTAATAATGTCTCTATTGGTATCTTGTCTCTGAAGTGAACTCCTAAGGCTTTCATTTTGTGAGTGGAAATCCTTTCTAAAAACGATTCCATCTCTGACTCTGCGTGGGGTGCTGCAATCGAGTCTCATTAGAGGCAGAGAAAGCTCTTAGGCCAGCAATGGAAAGACAACAGGAAACTTTATTTCATCCAACTTTACCCCCAAAATTAATCTATGATTCGGTTTTTATTTTAGTCATTAAGTGTCTGGGTTTCAGATCTCATACTAAAAGGTCCCTGTCCTGAGGTTCAAACTCCTTTTTTATGAGAGTTAATGATGTTCTTCACCTTGCAGGTTGATAGTGCTACAAGTGCTCTTCTGAATGTATTGGGGAGCTGCTACTGAATTCCAGAGCACCACTGATTCCTCCTTTTCACACTGGTGAGGGGAAGTGTGTCCTAAAGGGGAGCTTCTGGCTGAGCCTGGGGGAAGCATTTTTTCTTTTCATTGAACCAGATACAACACCTGTCTGAGCAGAGGATGCATTTTAGCTCCTGCTGCAGCTGACTGATGCTTCTTTTAGCTTGCAACTCATTGTTTCATCTCTGCATTTGTTATTCAGAATAGTTGGGGATATTTTTAGAAACTTGTGTGCACCATACATAGGAGAAGACATAAGTGGGTAAAATAGAATAGAGAGCAGATCTCTCCAGCAGTGGAGCATGTGTGTGATACTAATGATATTTATTTATGTCAAATGTTGGCTGAAAGTCTCTTCCTGTAAGTGGCCAGCCTAAGATGTGGCATGTGGGAATTGGAAAGCACCTGGATGCTGTAGGGAGCCTGTCAATGCCCTCATTTATGTTCCATTTCCCTCCCAAATACACTTATGCTTCACTAGGTTTGAATGCCTTTTCTTCAAGGCATTCCTTCCCCCTCAGATGCTCCTTAGGCACTCCTGTATTGGTATGATTTTGAATTTTAAATGCTACTTATTTGTTTACATACTGAGCACTCATTCAAGACCAAGCATTGTGCAGGAATAAAAAAAAACAACAAAAACAACACAGCTCTGGAGTCTCAATGTTCCTGATTTTGAGAGGTTTTTAAAGGCTCTTCTCTGCATGCAGCCAGATGTGCCTGTGCTGGACAGAGTTGTTTATACGCACCATGGAGTAGCAATGCTTCATTACTGGCCTTATGAAGATTGCATCGTAAAAGAGCTTGGCAATGGGGTTATCAAAGTTAATGCTACATGAAAAATAGCAATTCTTACGAGTCTGCTGCCAGTGGAACGTGTGTGGCAGTGCTGCTGTGTGTATGGGAGTGGTTTTCATTCCTGCCCTTTGGGTTTGCCTGACCTTGGGAGTGCCACCACCCCTGTTTGCAGCAAGGGGTTGGTTCACCAGCACTTCTCTCTGCCACTGGCAGATCTAATAGCTGTCAGTGGTGACTGATTTCAGGTTGGGAATGTGCTGCACAGATGCAGAGGCACTCAGTGATATCATACTGATGTTGACATACAGAGCTGGACAGATTTTTGGAGCTCATGGAAAGTCTTCATCCTTATATCCTCTAAGGATTCTCTTTTCCCTTTAATGTGGAGGACTGAGTCTGTGCCATCTTGCTGACAGTAATACAGAATTAGTAAGCTAATCCTGTTCCTCACTGATGATCAAAGGTAGGGCCTTGTAAAATGAGAAAAGAAAAATGCACAGGACCAGAGTGACAAAAATAAACTGAGAATAACTCAGGTATTGTTCCTGCTGCTGGTGAAGTGCTCAGTGCCACGCTGACAATGAGGAGCAAAGCCAGAATGAGCACTTCCCTGTTAGCATGAATGTAGCCTATGTCGTTAGAGTACGGAAATGATTTTAAGTAGATGGAGCTGTGCTGCCTTTTGTACACAAGAAAGGCTAATCCCATTAAAAGTAATGGTCTGAGATTGCTCACTCCAAGTACTGTTAATGAGTTAAGTTTGCTCGGTGTGTAATGAGTGCTCCGTGTTCTTTATGTCCTCCTTGCTGATGAAGCGCATAGCAGGAGCTGTCACAAGCTTAATTATTAAAATTTCCATGAGTGAAAATATCATTTTAAGAAGCAGAGGCAAATAAATGGCATTTGTGGGCATCATCGGGTGGAGCAAAGAGGGTACTCTGCTCTCCTCATTTTTCTGGTAATTTTCGGAGAGCTCAAATTTAGACCTGAGTTACTTAAATTTTTATAATGTCAGGCCTAAAAAGCCATGTGAAAAACTGCATTTCCATGTAGATATAACTGCACAAACTCAGAGCAAGCCCCTTCTACAGCACAACCTAATTTCCCTTTAGCCTGCAAAGGATTTTGAAACCTATGAGATTATTAACATCTGCAGTCTCCTTTTTCCCCACCTGTTTGTGAGCTGTCATGAGCCAAACTGCAAAAGTCCCAAACCTTGCTCCTATCTCTGTTTAAATCCAGTAAATTTTGGCTTGGCTATTCATAACTTGAAAATCCATTTGGTTATCATGGCCACAGGGATCAAACTGGGCAAATTCTTCACATGAGGCATTTGGCCAGCCCAGGGAAGATGCAGGACACACTTGCCACAGCATTTCATATGTGTGGGCAACCAGTGAGTGTTTGGAGGACCAGGTCCCAACTAAGAATGAGTCATTATGCAATATTTTTTTTTTTCACAGCATGAAAATAAGTATATTGATTAAGGCACCTTGGAAGGGACAGAAAAGCATCTTATGCATATGCAGGAGGGTAACAGTTTAGAGTTTTCTATCTTTTTGCTATTGAACAGGAGTGTTTGATCAGCGATACAAATGCTGCTTGGCAAGGAATGTTGACTGTATCAGACAACATATGGTTCTAGAGTACACATTTGCAAATTAAGTGGTATCTGGTCACAAAATGTGTTCACTTTTTATTTTAAAACACAACTCGCCTCCCCCCATTTTCAGTCACAGCCCATTTAATTCGGTGAGTAGATTATTCAATAAAAAACACTCTTGGATATAAGACAGATCGGATTCAATATAAAAAAAAAAAATCTTAACAGTGACATTAATAACCTCAGTTCCAAGCTCAGAACTTGTTAGCCAGATCAGCCTCCAGCACAGTATTAATGTATCCATGAAAAGGAGGAAAGAAATTGTAGGTGCTTTTATTTTATATCCATATCTAAGCTCCTTTGCTGGTGACAGCCACTTTAAAGCCGTCAGCACTTGGGAACTGGGTTGTTTTTGTTTTTTAATAACGAGGTTTTCAAGCCATGATGGCTGTTCTTTTAATTGGGATGCCATTTGTAAGACCTTGAGACCTGGCTCTGATCATGGAAAAAAAGATCAGATCTCATGGACAGAGATACTAGGTTGAAACCTGCATATTTAGGGAAAAGCCTGAGTCCAAATTTTGCCAACGTTCTCTAATTTGCTTTAAAAGAACAAAACTCCAAAACCTACTTGCAAAATTATCTTAAGCCTCAGGCACATGAAGCAAGTCCCGAATCTCATTACTAAATTGTCTTCTGCTTTTCACTTAGGCCTGTGTCTGAAAAGACTTTTATGTAACTAAACTCCAGTGGAACTTTATAGGAGTCTAAAGTCTCAAAGAGAATGTAGGATCTGGCCTGTTGTATAAATCCATGATAGCCTGACTGTAAAGCAACATTTTAAATAGTACCTTTGCATATATAAATAAAATCATGCCTCTTAGATAGAATTTACTTTCACTGGGTTGAGACTGTTCTGCTGTGTGACATTTATTAGATGACAAAATTAGCCTGTGCCACCTGGTATTGCTCTGTAGGAACTCTTCCTTCTTTGTATTGCAATTAATTTCCTACCAAGGCTGCAGCAGAGTAGTATTAGTGCTTTGATTTTCAGCAATCTTGTGAGACATAGTTCTGGGCTCTCTTAAAGTTCCTATTAATTCAGCTACTGTGCAAAATAAAAACAGGGCACCAGTTCTTTATAATGTGTGGAGTGGCAGTCTTCAAACTAGCCCACTACAGCTTGCAGGGGTAGTCAAGTAACTAAAGTTTTCAGAGGGTTAAAGGTGTTTCTGTCATGACCCTTGCCCTCAGGAATGCAGAACTTGGTGGCTCCTACTGCTTATTTCTTGTAAATTCTCATTAATTTCTTTTAAATTCAAAAGGCTGATAGGCATGAAGTAAGGAGGCGTGGATGCTGAAAGGTCTCTGAGCAATAGATGTTGAACAAGTTGTTAAACAAGAGAATTGGATGTCTTTTTTCATCGTTCTGTATGTAGTATTGATTGATTGGAGTTTGAATAGGTATTGGTTTTAGATAAGCAAGACAAAGTGAAAGATCAACAGCAGCCAGAGAGGATGAACACTGAAAAGGACTGTGAAGATGGTATCTTGTGAGGATCTGGCTAGACACAGTTCTGCTCTCTTTTGTGCTGCCTTAAATCTAAAGTCACTTTGTGGAACCCACAGACATAGTGGACTAACTTCAAGGAGAAGATTAATTCAAGAGAGAAACTCAGTTTAGGGTGGTAGAAAGGCTAAAACTCAACCATTCAACCTATCAAGGGTATTATGTCAGTGGGTATATTTTGATTGCACGCCCTAATTTTCTGGTAGGTACTAATAATGATATGGAAAATAGTTGGGAGATGGGGAATTCTCACTTGAGGGCAGTGGCATTGAGGGAAAGCTTTGGGTGAGAGAGGGGATTGGTGAGAACCCTAAAATAGGGAATGCAGATGTAAGCCCTGCTTGATCACAGATACACCACAAAAATTTGTTCCAGTTAAACCAGACTTCTCAAGCTCTGTTTTTTTAAATTTTTTTTTCCCTGTCCTGCTCTTTATTAGCAGTTTCTAATAGTGCCTAGCTGAAGGGACTCTCGACTTCAAGTGGAGCAATATACATTTGTTCTGTAATTAAGAAATCAAATTAGCAGGAGTGCGGATGTCATCCATCCACTTCATGCCTTTAGGACATGAAAGTAATAAATTGACAGTCTCTCTGAGCAGAGTGAGATGCAGAGATGGGTGTAGAAGACCTTGCAAGGATAATTGCACAAGCAGCCCACGAAGGAAGTGAGTTTGTGAGTGCAGTGCTGCACTGTAGGGTTGACAGCAAGGACTGCCATACTCTGGGAATAAGCAGTTTGTGATGGGGATGCTGCCTGTTTACAGTAGAACTGAAGAATAATTTAGCTCTGGAGATCCTTTTCTCTTGAGAAACAGGGAATTTCTGTTAAAATCATTCCAAGCTAAGTCCTGGGGGTGGTTGTGACTACCACCACAGAATAAAGATCCTGAGTCTGACCTTTCCTAGACTTGCAAACTTAAAAAACACCTTGAAGAAGGTTCTGGAGCTATCAGGGCCCTGTGGTTACTGCTGTGTAAGCAATGCCAGCCCATCTTCCTCAGCCTCACCAGGCTTTTGTTTTTCTTTTTACTGGGATGAGAAAGTAGATCATTAAACTTTGACTATGCAGTCCTTTGCTGTATGTCACAACCTCTAATGTTAGAAAAGCCACCCCTTTTACTTAAGCACTTAATTCAATTTTTATTGTGCAAATTACGCTTACCCAAGCAGTACTGTTTAATTGATTAATAAATTACCATTGACTGTCAATGTTCTTGGATTTCCTCTCTGTGCTATTGGAAGCACTGCTGACAGTAATTAAATAATCATTTCATCACCAGTGATGATTGAGTTTATCTAATTCAGTAGCTCTCTTATGTACCTAGTGTTAAGTTTGGACTCTTATAGGATTATATTGATTGATGGAGGAAGAACCAGAAAGATAGCTATCATGGGTTGTTCCATGCATTCAGAAGAGGAGGTAAGAAATGTCCTGATGGG
>WEIU01019323.1:73246-88402 GCA_013389925.1 Aegithalos caudatus
AAATGTTTCCCTCTTTTTCCTGCAGAATTATTTGTTTTTCCTGACACAAAGGAGAGTGCTTTGTCATTGTTTTCTGTATAACATTGATGGATTTCGTGTTGAATGGGTATTGGGTTTTAGTTAAACATGACAGGGGAAGAGATTTATAGGCAGTGGCCGCAGAGGTTGTTTGAAAGGCCCAATAATGCTTCAGTGCACAGATGTGTTTTCAGTGTTCTCTGATGGTAAAGAACCAAGAGGCTCATATACACTCCACCCTCATTACGGAGCAATCCTTGAAAAGCCGAGTGTTAACAACTATATAGGTTTCTTTCTTTGGAGTTTCAAAGTAAACAGGATTCAAGGAGCGGCCTTATGTCAGGAATGCTGTACTAATGAGGACAAATTATATTCTAATCAGGTTTCTCCATTATTAATTCCCTGTTATTCTGCTCTCCTTTTTTATTTTTTTTTCCCTCCTCTCCTCCTCTTTGTGTCCAATTTAAAGTTGCAGAAGAAACATGGGGTGGAGTGTTTTTCTTCTGGTGCTTGTTATTCATATTAAGTAGTCTATTCTGCCTTTGGTGTGATGGTGGGTGTTAAGAATTTAAATCCCCCCTAATGCATTGATAGGATAATATGAATCACCACCCAGAAAAAAATCTTATATGGATCTCAGCAGCTAAGGGAAACTGGTGTGGTGTGTTATTTCCACACACTAAACATAACTCATTCTGGTTCATTGTGGTCCTACATAATTTAAGGATTTTCTTAGAGACATTTTAATATTTTGCTTCTGTAGGGAAATTTGAAGAAGCAAACAGAAATATATAATGCATTATTATAATTGCATTGTTCTTTCTTTGTTCTACTCTAACTTTTACACACGTTCTTAAAGAAAATTCTACAACAAAATTAAAGTACTATTAAAATATAAATATGAATAAATACATCTTATTTGCATGCATTGCATCTTGTTTATTTTACCTGTGTCCCTTGGTTTGGCTCATGTTTATTAAATACTCCATCAGGAAGCACATGCCAGCTTGGCTTTCGTGGAGGGCAGGTGGTGAACCATGTGAAGCACCAGCTCACAGTGTGTGCTCTCTGTGAACAGTCTGAATGCATTTGGGTCTAGATTCTGAAACTCCTGCAGTTTCCACCACAGTCATGAATCCTTACCTTACAGTCTTGAGCAGATTTGAAAAACTCTGGTCCTCTTCAGCATCTTCCCAGGAGCTGGAGAGCTGCAGGTAGCACAGGAATATCTTAGTGGAAAGGTCACAAAGTCCAGTCCTCTGTCACTGCAAGCTACCTCATCACAGAATTCCTTTCATCAAATGATTAAACTCCATCTTAAAAGTCATCTGCTACATTTAGCACTGCTTAGATTGTTAGAAACATCCTCCTCATTCCTGAGTAGGTATGTTGCCCACCAACACCTTTTTATCCTAACACTATCCAAGTTTTTAATTTGTTCTTTATTTACCTATGCCAGTCTTACTTTGTGTAATCATCTCCCTCTCATTCTGCAAAGCCAAATGGACCAAGCCTATTAAGTCATCTCTTGAAAGATGGGCTCATTTCTTCCCACCAGTAGGTCCTCCTTTCCAATTTGAAATACTTTCTTGGACATCAGTGTTCAAATGTCTGGAACATAAGCTGGGTAGGGACTCAGAAGGAACTGATAGCATGGAATTAGCACATCCTCATCTTCACTAGAGAAATCTAACCTTCTAAACAGAAGATAATTCCTTTGCAGCTGGATATATTATGTTGATAATGCATATAGTAGATACATTATGTTGATGATCAAGAGCACTGACTTCTTTCTCCTTACACGCTCCCAGCTGCTGAGAATGAATTTCCAGCAGAGATTCTTGTTAGTTCCCACAAAGCCTTGCTCTTGGAATTTTTTAACTGATCCCAACTTTCCTCCCTGAGGTCATCAAATATTAGCAGGATCCTCCATTGTCTTGAGGCTAAGGCATTCATCTCTTGAAGAACACACCCCAAAAGTCTCCCAGATTTGTCCCAAAACTCAAGGAGTTTGCTGTAGAATGTTGCTTGTACCTCTTCTTCTTCCATAGCAAGCATTTGTTTTCTCATTGGACAAGCTCACCTGGATTGAAAGCACACAGTAAAGAAAAGTCTTACAGTAATTGGAGACTTGTAATGCATTTGGGTCTAAATTTTGGAATAAGATGGATAGATCCGATTGCTGTATTTGTGTGATATTAATAGCAAGCAGAATTGCTCATACAGATAATTGGGTACACCAGTTTACTTTCAATCTGTAGGTGCCATTCCAGATGTACAATTGCCATCAAGATAGTTCTTTCACTACTTCTGTCATAAACCCAATTATAAAATACTTCTGGGATAAATTGATGTCCTACTGCCTTTGTCATCTCTGTCCTGAGCCTCTGAGACATTTGCATATTCTGTAACACAGAATGACCCTTCTGGAGTTTAGTTTATTCTTACAAAACTATTTAATAATTTTAATCCTAGAAGCAATTTCCTTCAGTCTTGTCTTGTGCTTGGGTTTTGGGCATCTTGAAAAGAGAAAAGATTCTGCAAATTTAATGCAAGGCCCCTGAACTTCCTGAAGAAGGTCCCTCATGCAAGGCAAATAGAGGTGACAGTCAACATGGAGCTCACTGCAACATGGGGGCCTGGTTTTGAGATAGAAATGCCCTAAACTGTGTCTGCCTTTAGTTCTTAGATCTCTATCCTGAATCTATGGTCATCATTGTTATAAATATTTAAGTATTTATATTCCTATTAATGTTTTATAATATTATTTATTGAATACTGGAGTTTAGAGCAATTTGTCATCGGAATAAAGAGTGCATTTCATTTAAAGTCCAGCTTGTGCTGCAAAGTATCAGTGTAATACAATGTGCTCAAGATGGTTTTTTAATGCTTATTTCCCCCCTCAAATTGGATGCAGGCTTTCAATTTGAATATTGAGCTACCTGAACTGAATTATTTATCAACTTTAATTGGATTTGCAGACAAGTCATTTTTGCACATCTTTTCTAGGAAAAAAATGGAATTCTTTCTGGAAACTTTTAAAAAGCATCAGATTAGGGACATACAGTTAATTAGCTTCACATTTCCTGTCAAAATCTTTTCCTCCTTCCTTCTTTCCTCCTTCCTTCTTTCCTCCTTCCTTCTTTCTTCCTTCCTTCTTTCCTACTTCCTTCTTTCCTCCTTGTTTTTTCCTGTCCAGAAAACAAAAATGTGAGAAATTATATGTTGTAGCTCACTGATTTTAAGAGGGTGTCCTTCATTGCTTGTAATGTTAGGACTGAGTCTTAAATGTTACCTTGAGGCATGGGAGATTCATAGTAATGTCCAAATATAGTCCACACAATTTGTGATTTCTTAAAAAAAAAAGTGTTAATATGTTAATCAAAAAGAACATAAATTTTATGCAGTTACTCATAACTTTATACAATGATTACATGTAACTACACTGTTATTGCATTCTCAAAATTACAGTATAATTATATTTAGTTAATTCCAAAAGCAATTGCTGCGTGGCCAGAATTCATTTATATAAACCTAGACTAAGCACTGAATTGACTAGGAAAGTGAGGTAAATCTAATTGAGATAGATTGAGCAAACCTAATCAGCAGGGATATTTAATGGCAAAGAGAACAAAGAATTAAATAAAGCAATGCAAAGGCTATTCAGAAGAGTGGATATATGAGATAATAGGCCTCTCCATCTCTGATGTCATGTCTGATTCAGTGAGTCATTCCCTAGTATTTTGTTAGTTGGCTGCCAGTTTGCATTATCTGNGTCCTGGTGTAACACATCCTACTTCCAAATGCTTGTGTTTTGCAAAATCAGGAGGATGATTAAAGACTTGTTTGCTCTCCCACCTCATTTCTCACTAACTGTTAATGATTCTGTGATTCTGATGAGCCAGAACTCAAATTCCAGTTGTCTGAGGGGAACTTGTAGAGGTGCTGTGGGGTCCTCGAGGCCTGAATGGGGCTGGAAAATGCAATGTGGAACCTATGGCAATTACAGACTCCTCACATATGAAGAGAAGTCACATGTGAAAGGCAGATGTGAAATCCAGAGTATCTTCAAATATCATTAGGTGGCTCTAGTTGGAATATCAGAGCCTGTGATACCCTGAGAGCTGAAAAGGAGCCCCAAGACCATTTCTGTGTTTCCCACTCCAGGTGCAATCTCCAGGGAACTGCTGGGGGAGCCTGAGGGTTGTATTTAGATAGATGTTATTATATCAGCTGATAATTTCCAGTTTGCAGAACACAGGCTGGTTCTGACCTCATCCCTTGATTGCATCCTTTGATTGCTTCCCTTGAACCAGCTACTGAGAGGATGGGAGGCACACAGCAGCTCTCCATCAAAGAGGCTCTGTGTAGCAGGATATTGAAAGGATATTAAGATGGTTTTAATGTAGGGGAAGATTTGAAGTAAATAACATATAATGATTTTTTTTTTTTTTTAAAGAAGGAAATCTGAAAAATCATCTTGTAGGTTCCTGTAGGTTACTTTCACTCTTAAAAGCTGTAAGTTTATATTGATCTTCCTGTTAGCACACACATGAGGTTTATTGCCTTACAGTTCTCTATACTTGTGTGTTTTGGTTTGTTTGGGTTTTTTTTGCTTTTTATTTGAATTTTCTGTTGGGCTTTTTTTTGGTATGTTGATCTGTCATTTACTCCTGTAAAGCATCTAATTTAACCAGTTTTCCATGTCAATCTCAGATAATATTTTGGTGCTTGGATTTCAGTCACCTATGCAAACACTGGTTCATATTTCTGAAGCTTTAAAGCAAAACTTTCTTGTTTTACATAACAATATTTTGCAACTGATGAACTCAAACACCTTATTTTAGAAAGAATAAAACAACATAGTTAAACTGTGCTAAAACTGGAGGAGGGAAGAATGCATGGAGGAATTTCCATCCATACATGAGCTGTTGAGAGGCAGAGGTAGAAAGAAATGGAAATCATATTTTTGATGGTAGCAGCTGCAGTACTGAAGTGATGAATCTAAGAAACAAGAGGCAGATGGGTTGTGTGCATATCCTGGAAATTTGACCTCCTCTGGATGTATAGAGAGAGAAGTGGCAGCTAAAAATTTGTATTGATGTTTAGGGGATTATTTCTTCTATATAAACACTGATCAATGAATCCACATGTTACAGTTCAAAAGGTTGCTTTTTCAGTAAAACAAGAACCCAAATATTGTGTATGTGCTAAAGCATTCACAGAGATACACAGCAAAATAATCTTTAACCTTAGAGGAGTACTTGGTAGAAGATAGAGCAGATCTTCCTCTGGGGACTCAGTTTTTCTCTAAAGTACTCATACCATTGTGGATGCTTGTGTTTAAAAGTTTGTTTGAACTTTTCTTTGATTTTCTTTCATGGTATTTGTCTTAACAGAGCAAGAAAGGATGGCACTACTACACACATTTGTGTTGGAATTAACTTGTTAAGGGGTCATAACCCAGAGTTTACTAGAACTACTTGAATATATTTGTTGACTTCATGTATCCATCTACAGTCTACTCACTGAAGTTTGAGGAGGAGCTGAAAACAAAGACTTTTAGGGGCTTTGCATACATGTGATGCATTTCTCAAGTATGGCAATGTGAATTCAAACAAGGTGCTTGAAAAACCCAAGTGGCACGTTCTGTTGTATCAATGCTTTTAATATCCAGATCGTTGACCTCATACATTTATGGTGTATGTGGTCAAACAGTAGAGCAGAGAGCTGATTGGAATGACTAATAATTCCAGAGGAGTCATTACAACATAATGGTGTCAACATGTCCTGCTAGGAGACTCTTAATCCTTGGAACATCAATTTGCACTCCATGTAACCATTGCATGTCAACACAGACCACGAACCTTGTGTGAGGCTCAGTCCTGCCACCAAAATTCACAAGGTTGGGATAGTTTCCATGTTATTATCCTAATGTTTTGGTATTCCCTGGCTAATGTTAAATCCCATTTAGACAGAGAGAAATGGTAACAGCACATGCACAGTTAGCTGAGAACCAGAGTGTGAAACTCAGCAGCGCTGATAAGCGTTTACACAAGTCACCCACTGAACACACTGGAATAATTTGTGCAAGCAGTGGTTCAATTCAAAAGAATCTGGGTTAGATAATACTGGAAATACCAAATGTTGTGCTGTGTGCTACCAATCTCCCCAATACATTACAAATTTTTACAGTATCTGCATCTGTACACAGATGGCACAGAGAATTGTGTCGTATCTGACACCACACAGGTCAAGAATGTCTAAATGACATTTTAAAAGGTCCACAAAACTCCTGCTTTTCATCCATGTGAGAAACAGAAGACCTTTAAATCCTGACCCAGCCCTGCTGGTGGGCTCTGGGCACATGCAGTGGTAAATGCTGGAATGCAGATTTATGGCCTCTGTGTGAGGTGCTCCCCCAGAGTTGGAGGCAGCCCCTCAACACTGCCCCAGAACTGGGGGAACAAAGATGCACAGCTGCACCTCTGGCTCTCAGGGCTTCCCAAACACCCACAGCTACTGCTGCTTTGAAGTAGTTTTGGGGTGCTCAACACAGATATAAATCAGGCACTTCTTGTGCTTATTTTCTAAGACTTTCTCTTGTGGTACCAAGGGGGGTAAACCTGAAGTGATTCCAGCAGGTTCAGTGCAGTTGCTTTAGATTTATACCCACATAAACAGGAGCCCTGTTTGTCCATTGTATCTAAAAATATGAGGTTTCTCTTTCTTATCCAGTGACTTATTTTATATTCCCTTACATCACATTTTATCACAGATAATCCAGGAATATTGTTTCTCTGAGTAATACAATTGTTCTTTAGTGCATGACCAGAGTAGGGGATATTGTGTCTTTTAGGCATCACGTATAGACAAGAAGATATAAATGAGAGTTAATAACCATCAAATGTGTCTATTTCCTTTTCCTATAAATTAGAGCAAGCTTTCCTACTGAATTTTGCAAGAAGGAAAACAGACTCCCTCCTGCTGATGTGGGGAAGCAATGCTAAATCTCCCTAAAGATTCACTCTGGCTTCTTACAGCTGTATGTTAGTACCTTTTTATATGCAATTTTACTTCATTTAGTCTTTAAGGTTGTGCCTGAGGTTAGTTTAAAAGGTTAGTTAAATGTTAATGGATGTTAATGCTGCAATTAAATTGTTAAATCAATTGAAAACTGTGGCTCCATCTCTATCTGTGTTAGTGCCGGCCTGAGTTGCATTGGCGTATAAATTAAAAGCTGTAAATCTAGTGAAGTCTAATTAGAGACCAAATTTCTCATTTATCTTATTTTCACAGGACTGTAAGCACTGATAGATAATCAACGAAGGGCTAAAACTTTTTAACATTAAAAAACTATTTTATCTATTTCAGGACTCAGGTGACTGATTATAATTCAGATCCAATTACTGTAAAAGGTCATATGTGAAATGAAGTTCTTACAGACACTACAAGTTTTATTTTACAAGTTTGCATACACTGCTGCACCATCTACATCCCAAAAAGCAAAAGTAAATACACTGCACGAGATTATATAAAAAGGCTCTTCAATTAGCCTCCCTCATGTAACCCTTTGAAGTTTGTGATTTTAGTACATGAGCACATCCAGGCTTCAATCCTACAGCACATCTTTAAGCTTGCCAGCTTATACATGTGCCTGAGAATCCTGTTGGTTCTTCCTTCTGTAAGTAAAAGTAATTAGCAAGATGCTTAAATACATTTGCCATAGATACAGAGACACAAGTTCTTGAATTTGTGAGAATGATTATTTCCATTGTTATGTTTAAATTAGCTGCTGGCAACCTGCCATTTAGGAAAGAAGAAAGAAAAAAGAAGCCCAGGCTATTTTATCTAGCAAGGTCTTGAGGAAAAGGAAATGCTGATCTTAATCCAACTTGCAGTGCCCCAGTTTTGAGGGTGTTTTCATGCATTAAAAACACATGGTACTTAATGTTAGTTCCTCAGAAGTTAAAAGTGAAATTTAATCATGCTGCTTGTGTTGGCTTATTTTTCCAACACCCCCTGTGATTCTCCAAAGTGTAGATCTTAAAGCTGCTAAAAGGCCAACAACAGATTGCAGCATGAGCATAGGGAGCAGCATCAAGACTCATTAGTTTACAAATAAACCACAAGACAAATGTTTAAAATGTTTGTAGGTTCCAAATCACAGTTCTAAAATTGCATCCTTTTGGTCATGTAGGAGTGTTAGAAATGTTACAGTTTTACATGTTAATTTCATTTTTAGTGGCTGTTCTTGGAGCACTTGGGGAAACAAGTTTTGCTTTGGGAAATAAATTTTAAAATAATCCTCTGTCCTAACCAATTAAGACTTCACAGAAAGAAGTCATGAGCTCAGATTCTGCTAGGAGGCCTTCTTGTAAGGAAGCATCAGCTTGTGTCCTTTCTAGTGACTTCAGCCAAATTTCAACATTCATTAAAACACAAAATGAGATCAAATCGGAAAATGAATTTGCCTGGTGATTGAATGTTCTGAACTTTTCTCTCTACAAATTTTGCCACAAATTCAGATCTTCTAAAAAGCATCTTGGTCACAGGCTCTGCAGGAAAAAAAAATGCCATGTTGTAGCATATTCCCTACAGCAAATGAAAGGATATTCTGGTTTTATTCTGAAAGGTGCACGAATTTCCTGACATTTTCTTTCATATTTGCATCATTTTCAGTATTCACAGATGTGATTTACCAAACTGCACCCCTCAAAAATGTTCTAAATGAATGATGAACAGTCAGATATATACAGGAGTAGGAAGACCTGTTGTGTACTATTTTGTTAAGTAGTGCTCTTCCAATTATTTTGGATAATCTTTACAATAACTGTTTATCTTTTTTTTTGTATCATAGGTGTTCTGTATCTTCATAATATATGAATAGGACCACTGCTAACAGGGGTCATAAATCACTTCTGCTAAAGGTATTCTCCTTAAAATTGTAACTTTCTTTCCTTTCATTTCCTTGGTACGAAAAGACTGCAGACAGTGATAATTCTTTACTCTAAGTGCTCAGAGTAGTAAATAGTTGCCTTATAGCAAGACATGGTGTCATAAAATAGGATATAAAAATAATAATAGTTAATCATTAAATAGCATGTTTCATCCATAGAAAATGGAGCTCTTAGCAAAGATGACTAAATAGCCCTATCCATTTCCTTAATACATCTCCTTCCTTTAATAGAGATCTGATAAATAGAAGCCAACTTTATCTCACCTTGAATATAATAGTCTAGTTACACCAAACTTTCTCTACTACTTTCTGAAAATCAGGTTTTGACAAAAACAGTGCTTGATTCAAATAGATATTTGAGAGAAAGTCACAGTCCTTTCTGTGGAGGAGGGATCAGCACAGATACAATCAAATTCATTGTTGAGTCAGTGACTGAAAGCATTGTCAAAGAAGCTGAAGTTAACAGAAGAATTGGAGAGATCCAAGTATTTTCAATTAGATCTGTGGCCTGTTGAATTCGTAGGGAATACTCTCAATCTTCTAAGATCTTGTAGGCTGAGTAGTTTCTTTGTAAGCCAGTTGGGAAGCTTTAACTGTGGATAAAATGCTGGCTTTGGGAATGGGTTTCTTGAATCAGGCATGGAAGGAAGAGGTACTTCCTTGGGCAGTTGATTGAGAGGTGTGGGCTGATGTCAATCACAGCATTTTTCTTTTGAGGTGATGATGAAATTGAGAATGTAGGATGAATTCTAGTTACACACTTGCCCTTCTGCAGGGAGGCATCATTTCATTTGGTGGCAGTTCACTCAGGCTCATGCAGTAGTAACATAAACCTGTATCCCAAAGAACAGCTTTTAAATTTTGTTGTATTTTGTTGGGTGGGTGTGTGCTTACCATTCCAAAGGAAAAAAAAAATCCTGTGGCAATATCAAAGAGTTGTCTTTCAGACTGGATTTTATCTGATAGTCACCACCCTGCCTACTGCTAACTTCAGCAGGATTTTCTGTAAATAGCTTGGTGCTATTTGCTTGGCGAGCAAAAGCAGCTCTAAATGTCTGGATTAGAGCACACTTGTAAGAGAAAACATTTACAAGTCTAAGTTTGTTCCCCAATGGGTAATATACTGGGAGGCAGATAAAATCATCATGCAGCTTTTCATGACTGGCAGTGTCTGGTAACACAGCAGTGAGTGCTGAATGTGTAGATAAAAGAGTGAGGCACCAGAATAGCGGGGACACTGCAGATCAGCACTGAGGTACCTTGATAGAATTACTCCCTGCAAAGGGAACTTCTGCCTCCTCTGCCTGCAGATATCTGACACTCATCCACCTTGCCATTGTCTTGCTTTCCTGGGAATCAGATATTAATTTTACAAAGCCTAAAATGCAAGCTAAAAACAGGAGAGATAAACACATTTTAAGCTGTCTCATTTAGCCTTGTGATGCTCGCAGCAGTGCTGGAACCTCTCCAGGTGGGTGATTTTCTGCAGCAGCTACGTGAGGATGACGAGGGACAGAATGTGTTAAGCAGAGAGCAAAAGTACAGGGAATGTTGCTCATCCACTAGGAGCTGTTAGTGGGGTGGCTCCTGGGAGTGATTCCTGTCTGTGACTACCCAACCTCCAAACTGTGGTGGTAAACAACAGAACCCAAGAGCAAGGCAGGTGACATTTCCTAATTCTGGAGATATCAGTTCCCTGTGAAAGTCAGTTTTATTTAGGAAACAGAGGATGTCAGCACCTTCCTGATACAGGAATGCCTTTTTTTCTTTTTTATTTTTATAATTCTGGCATTTTTCTGAGGGAGGCATATTTGTAGCATGATGATGGGGAGTTTCCCTTCCCTCCATCCCTCATTCCCCACCTCTGTGCAGGCAGGAGCCCTCCTCTCTGGCAGCAGGGGCCAAGGTGGTTGTTTGCAAGAGAGACCCAACCATTTGTGCCATCCAGCTGTTCCCAAACAAGCCAGGCTCCTGCAAGCCTTACCAGCTGTGACTAATAGTGAAGGGAAGGGGGGAAAAAAAGAAAGCTGCTTGGGCCTGTAGGCTTCAGACAGGCAGGCTCTGGGGGAAACAAGAGAAAGCCATTAACTAACCACAGTATTATCTTGATTCTCTCAGAGAAACGAGCTAGGGACAGCTAATGAACTAGCCTTAACGTTTCAAACTGAATGCACCTCTGGGAGCTCTGCTAGAACAAACAGTGTGACAGATCAGTGCCTGATGCCTATATCAAGAGAAAAGGTTATTTGCCTCTCTGAGGAATTATAGGATTAGTATATCACTATGATACACTTTGTACCCTTCTCAAAATATGGGTTCACATGCTGGGCTTATTTTCATTTTGTAAGTTGTAAACTCCATTAGTTTGAGCAATAAAAGTGAAATCCATTCTTCTCTTCACCTCTCATTCCCAGGGTCCTTTATGTCTGAGAGCCTACACATGCACAGTTTCACTGTTTGCACCTTGCTCAAGGATACACCTTTAGGAAGTTCTTTTTTTTTTTTAATCCTTTTAGAGCAGTGTCATTTGGTTGGGACCTCATGAAAAGTCTTGGTAGGAGACAGATCCTTAATAAAAGGCACTTTGTCCAGGGAAAGTTTTGCTTATTTTCATTTGCTGCCACTGGTGTTTTCTGTGTCCTTGCACAGTTCCATGTGTCCAGTCTTTAGCTGCCCACTTCTAAAATGGGACAGTAACCTTCCTTGTGGTTACTTCTTGTCTGTCTTTGCTGCTTAGGTTGAAAACTCCTGCACAGGATATTCTTCCTATTTGTGCTGTGTGTGACACACTGGCCGTAGATCCCTGGGGGGAGTTTTGGATAATTTTGTTAACACAACAATAACCTCAAAGTGTGACACATTTTGTACAAGAGGTGAAAAGAAATAAAAGGGAGGAAGGTGCGACCTGGAAGACCATATAAATTTTACTAATAAAATTGTATAAATCTTTAGTTTACCATACAAAATTATTAGAATTGGTAGACTTTTTTTGGGCTAGGAAGAGGTCAGGCCAGGCTATTCTTCACCCTTGTGCCTTGTCCTTTGATGCTTAGAGTGATACCAAGCCAAAGGGGTAAACAGTCCAAGACCTCCTCAACAGGAGGCAGAGTTATTTTTAACTGCTGTGTATGATTTCACTGTATCCTTTGATATTGGCATTTTTCTTTAAAGCCAAAGCCCTTGAAAACGATTTTGATCAATTACCTCATTCAGGAAGCTGCTGTACATATTTAACCATAGATACAAGCTTTGGTCGAGCTATCAAAGTAATTTTCATTTTACAAATTATTGCTTTAATGGGAATTAGATGAGGAGTGAATTATTGTTTCTTAAAAAAAAGTAAATCTCCAGGTGATTTGTCAAGAGATAATTGTCTGAGCATCAGCATTTAAGAAGGGCTGCATTTCCTTTTAGGAAGGAAACATGTTAAATGTTGAAATTAAGATAATATTGTAATAGAAAATGGATCAAAATTGGCTTTATCTCCTCCAGTAGTACCTAGGAACTGAGTCAGAAAGGGATACAAGTGTCCCAACTTAATTGCTTGACGTCCAGTTTTGATATCTGTATTCTGGTTCAGTAGCCCTTACTTCATCCCTGCCTCTACTGATGTCAGTGGAATACACACAAAATAAAGAGTGATTCAGTGTGAGTAAAATCAGCAGAATGTGACCTTTTGAAGCTGGCATGAACTTTCCTGTTGATGCCATTGGAGATGAGAAATTGTTCTTTGATCATCTTCTGAAAATCACAGTTGAGCTTTGTAGGTTTTACACCAAGCATAGCACACTACTGCTTGGTTCAGGACAGGTATTACAGAATTCTTCATTATTCTCCATCATTTCTCCTGGATCTTCCATTCTGTCACAAACCCCACTGGTTTGGACTTTTGTAAGGTAATGTTTACTTTTAGAATTCATTTTCTAGTGCTGATTTCCTACAGTAAGTTGGAAAAAAAATCACTAATACAAAGGAAGAAAAAAGAAAATTACCAATTTCTGAACAGGTCTTTATTTATGTATTTTAATTCATGCTGATCCTTTTATAGCCATTACAAATTGGGAGGATGAAAATATTATTAGGGATGTCACAAGGTCTGAATTTCCTCTATGTGTAAGAGGAGGAGGTTTGATTATTTCAGGGGATATGAAATACAATATTTTGTTTTCAGTCTCTTTCTGTGTGCAGTCAGGCAAAGCTCTCATTCACAACTGAGCTGGGAATTGGCCTGGGTCATAATGAAATGGGAAATCTTCTGGTCACAGAAATTCAAGCAACATGGATGCACAAAGAGAAAAAAGTCTAGATTCCTATAAAATGTTGATGTCCTGGAAAGGGGGAGGGATGAAGTAATTCTTGTTCATCAAAGTGTTTTGAAAGCCTTGTGAAGCACAAGTATTTTAGTGCAAGACACTAACAGAGCTTATTTTGTTATTTACATCAGAAGTGCTCTGAATCATGTTGATTTTACTGAGGTAAACTATCCCAAGGAAGCAATTAATGGTTATCCTTCTCTTGTCTTATTGACACAGTTTAGAACCAGAAATAAATTTCTCAGCAGTCCCCTCATGCTTTTCACTGACAGATGGCCATGGCTTCTCCAGACTCAGGTTAACTTTCTGGTGAAGTTATTATGGTCGTGCCTGGCTGAAGATATGATCAGGGCAAGGTTTGCAAGGAGAGGGATCAGAGATTTTGTTGCTTCCCACCAAGTTTGCTGTAGTAACTTAAGTAGAGGAAACTGAAATGTCTCATTTTGTCACTACACACACTGCCTTGTTAAAGATTATCCTTTTTTTTTTTTTTCTCAAATTCCAAGAAATGAGAAGTATTTGATAGCAAACTGTTTTGGGAGCAACACTGGGCTATTGTGTCAGCCCAGCTCCTCCACAGGAGGAATCACAGAGCAGAGTCACAGAAACTCAGGTTGGAAAAGACCTCTAAGATCATTGAGTCCAGCACTGCCACGTTCACCACTAAACCATGTCCCCAAGTGCCACATCTTCATGTTTGATGCATTTGTGTTACCACATTCTGCAGCTTTCTGGTGAAACACAAAGGAGTGTGTGAAATCTCCCTAACTCAGTGGTCACGGTGAGTTTTCCAAATAGGCTGACTGAGTAAAAATTTGGTCCAGATTTCTATTGAAGTTAAAACTGATTTAGGTGCTTGCACGGGCTCTTGGTTTCATTTTACTTCTTTATTTTTGAGTCGTCTGATGGCTCTGCACACAACCAGGAAGGTAATTTTTCAACAGAATCTCCCATTTTCTCTTTCAGATATGTTTGAATGCATCTGCTAATGTAATTTTCGGCAAATCTACAATTTTGCCAAGTGAAACTTTGGCAATTTATAAAATAAAGAAAAACAAATTTCATTAACCTTTGCCTTGTACCAAACATATAAAACATCAATTTAACACACAGCAAATATTTTGTAAAGCTTCAGGGTATTAAGAGGTGTGTTTATACTTCCTGTGTCCTGGACAAAGTCAGTTCAAAAGTCCTTGTTTATACATTTTTCAATGGTCTCATCTTTCTTTGGTGTGGGTGACGCAGCTGAGGAAAGGTTACCCAGTGAGACCATTTGCTGTATGGATGAACTTGTAGACGATGGCATATCAGGGAGCTTCTAAAGGAAATATTATATGGTCCATCAAGGCAATCTCAAATTTCCTGATTGCATATATTTAAATAGGATAAGCTCCAGTTACCTAAGCACTTGTTTTGGCTGTAATGGAAAATAGGAGACTAATGTGTGCCATAATGCCTATCTCATCCCAGCCCATCAAGGTATATGAAAATATATCTAAATATCTGTTATTAGAAGAATGGGAATAGTGGATGAAGAATTGAAGCTATGTGGCTATAGACAGGAAAAAAAAAATTAACTGGATCTGGTTTAAGATTATACCTGTCCATTGAATACATTCATCAGTGTGTGGTTTTGTATTTCTTCTTCCTCATGATACCCCAGATAAGAAGTGGTAACTAAGTCTTAATGGTTTTAAAACTTTCTGTCTGTAACCATAAAGTGACCATTTACAAATTGGAATGCATTGTTGAGTGGGGATCCAGTTCCTTTCTCTGCCAGACCTGTCCATGCAGGCAGATCTCTGAGTTAAGAGAACAGCAGACTGTTCAAAAGGTAGATTTTGTGTGTGTGTGTGTGTGTGTGTG
>WEIU01019323.1:88451-110889 GCA_013389925.1 Aegithalos caudatus
TTTAGCAGTATGCACGTTAGGAGTTTTATCAGAAGACAGCTGCTTAGAACAGCTGTCTGCTTATGTGCCCATCTTAGGAGAGAATGATTAATGAATTCACTTGGGCAGTGAGAAACTCAGTTCACTGATCCATAGTTTCAGCACAGGTATTGATGTGAAACTAATGAGAAATTTGATGCTCAAATTTGAATGTTTATTCCAATTACCAAACAACAGATCTAAATTAAAAAATAGCTTGAAACCTTAACCTTTTATTAGTAACATTGAAAGCTGAACTGTGGCTCTGCATCCCGTGGTGCAATCTGAAGACTCAATGTGCTACCACCTACATTGTTTTTGGGAAGGGAGGGAGAATGGCTCCTGATTGACTCTGTTCCCACTACCTGATAATTGGAATCTTTTTCCTTCCACTCCTCCCACTCCTGTTTAATGTGTATATTTTTCCTAGGAATTAAAACATGCGCTCAGAACTGAGCTGTAGGCATCCCCTACAGCTCTATTAAAATACTGCATTCAATAAGTTCTCTGAGCTATGGTTTTTATCTGATTGTGCTGTGGTACATGGGAGTCCCACCTCTGACCTAAAATGCTTTCAGTCTCTGTAAGCAAAGAATAGAGAGAAAAGGTAGGTACAACCTCTTGTTCATTAGTAAGTTAAGGTATGAGGAAATTAAATGACTTGTTGAAGGTTATATACAAAGTTTATGGCAAAATTGGCAATCAACCATTGATTGTTGCTCTTTCAGTTCTGTGAAAAGTTGCTGTTCCCCGTCCAAACTTTTGCAGTGTTTCCATCAGAAGGGATTAACAAGAACTCTTGGAAGTTACTAGGCACACTCAGCTAATTACCTGGTGTTTTTGCGAAGGATAAATCTGATTTTCACACAAATAAATGGCAGTTTGTAACTCTGTGTCTTGCACAATAAAATTATTTAAAAACAAAGTTCAGAGGGGAAAACTTAGCATTTTAATCCAGGAGTGTTTCATAAAAGTACTTGTGGCTGGGCAAGATTTATTTTTGAAGAATTTATTAACTGCACATTCAGGTCTGAACTTGGATGATCTCAATACCCTTTGCTTTACATGCCTGCTGTGCTGGCTTTTTCCTTTTCCATGAGGTTATTCCAAAATGTGATGGCAGTTCAGTTTTAATAGAAATAATCCAAAGTGCTGAAAATGTACAGCAAACGTTGCTGAATTCTGCACAACTGGTCCATCAGATGTGCATAAAGGAAATAGATGTTACACTGATCACTGTTCAAGGAAATCTGTAAGCAATTCAGATACTTTTCCAGCACTTGGGTTCTCATTAATTTGGTAGCCAAACAGTGCTGGTGCAGATGCTGCTGCTCAGCCTATAAATACCCACAGTGTCACCTTCATACACAGCTGCAACCACCAAGGAATGGTGGCATCTGTGGCAGCTGCTGTTGTCCCCTCCTTGTCCCCTCCCCAGCCATTCCCAAAGCTGCCCCTGGCTCTGGGAGTCATGGCATATATCTTGTGCTACTTGGCCATATGAAAATTGCAACTTGTAGCTCAGGAAAACGATGTCTTATTGCAGATTTTAGGTCAAGCCACGTTTAAAGATAAAGCATTTGTTTGCAAAGCAAGCACACAATAAAAGTTCCATGAGTTTTTGAGATAATCATGTAGATTTGGCTGAAATTAAAATTAAAAGTGCATTATTTTTAGGTTTGTAGGTTTATGAATGGGCTGTAACATTTTTCAGTTTCAGCCATCGTGGAACAATGTTCCAGGGGCTGGATTAATCTCCCTTTCCTACTGAATTTAAGGAAGACACTTTGTGCACTTGCTAATGTTAGCAGCTTATCTTGTCAGTTGGCTAACTTCTGGTGATATTCATTCAATTGGGATTGGGATTGGGATCAGTGAAAATCTGAAAAATCCTTAGGAAACTCCTGGCCCTGGCAGTCATTAGTTGTGAACAAATGCAGAGAGAATCATGGACAGCAGACTTTGAGGGGTCCTGTGCTGGGACAGACGTGGTCACCAGCTCTGCCTTCATGCATATTTGCAACCCTAGAAGAAATTTTCATGCATTGCTCAAATTAGAGAAGAAAGTTCAAGTATTTTTGTATTTTTTTTTTTTAATGGCAGTGGGGCTAGACCTACACTGGCAGTACCCAGGGCCTGAATCTGCAGCTGTGTGTTCACAGGGTATGATTCTGTTCCTTTTCTCCCAAGGTCCCCATTCATTTCATTATACAATAGCCACTGGGAGGATTAGAGCACAATTTCCATCTTGTCCCATTAGTTATTTGTATTTCAACATCAGCTGGAGACCTTTGTCAAGAGCTAGACCTTGTTGTACTTGGTGCTTTGTATATCCATAGCAGAAGGCATTTCTTTCCCCACAGATATTACAGTTTAGAAACCTTGAGGTTTAGAGAGATCTGCTCTATGACATACACAGTGACAAACTTCATTATTGTTTTAAGTCTAGCTAATGCCTAGAAAAATGCTGCTGGATCAGTCAGAAAAAAAAAAAAAAGAGCTTTAATTCCCCTGCTGGGTCTTTCCCTGTTGTGTCATTTATTTGTGAAAAGAATGCGCTTCAATTTTTTTTTTTTTTTTCCTTTTTAAATATCTTTATAATTATTATTTTCCTCTTTTGAAACGGAAGGTTTTGGAGCTTCTTGGAATTAAAAAATAAATTCCTTAAGCCTTTGTAAAGCAAAGGAAACTTTGAAATGACCCAGTCCCCTCTTTGGTTCACACCTATGTGGTCAAAGGGTTCAGCTCTCCGTGGAGGCTCCCAGACCTAACAGCAGTCATGCGGAACCTGTTTGCTGCCTTTCAGGCTCAGCACTTTCCAGGGTGCCCCATCTCAACACACCTGACATTTCTGGCCTGGCAGCCAAGAAGAATAAAACCTTTGGGGAGTACCTAAAATTAAATGACTCCTTTTGGTCAGATCAAGGTTGTTCACTTCAGTAGCTCTGCTGCAATTCTGCCCTTCTCTCATTTAGTGGTCGTGGAAAAGCCTCTTCTCCCCCTTGCCTCTTTTTCCTTTAGGGGCTTTAAATGCAATCCTTGGATGCCAAGACTAGGAAAATAAGCTTCATTTTATGAAGAAATTAATAAGAAAATAATAATTCCCTTGTCAGTGTTCTCTTATTTTATAAAGCCTTGTTTGTACATACATTCTTGTATAGATGGCAGAGAGAGTACAGCATCCTCTTGGTTTATGTAAAGTAATCTCTTGATCTGCCACCTTTTTAACATGAAATAAATTAAGGTCAGAAGGGTCTTCTGGTCCTTGTCCTACAGCTCACAAACCTCTCAGAGTCTGATTTTGTAGAGGAGCATAGGAGATGGCAGAACATGCTTCCTCTCCCCACGACTCTTCCACTTCAGTAGCACTTACACCTCCCAGGCTAACACCTGCCAGTTTATCTGCATGCTTTGGTCAAGGGCATTTTCAAAATGGTCTCTTAACTGGAGGAAAGCCCTGCTCTGTAGCATTTGGCTCTGTAAGGTGTTTAAGTGTGAGCCTATCCAATTGACTGCAGCAGGACTGATAGCTGAAAACAAGGCATGTGCTGAAATAAGTTGTTCAGGTGATTTGGGTGACAAGAAACACGTGATGTGTGAGTGGCTGTGCTGACCACTTCTGTGCACTGGGGCACATTTCCTTACCTGAGTGTTTTCCTCTGTCCCCAGCCACCATCCCTGTGTTGTTCCTTTGCCACCTGCCTTCATTTTTTCCCCTTTTCTTCTCTCCCCTATCTCTTTTGATCAATTCCTTCTTTCTCTTTTTATTCTTTATGGATTCTCTAGACTGGAACAGAACTCAGTAATATTTACACAATTTTTCAAGCCACGGTTTTGTTTTGTTTGTCTTTCTTTGGTTGTTTTGGTTTTGCTTTTTGTTTTTTTTAATGAGGAGGAATTATCTTGCCCAAGCTTAGTTTAAAACACTTGGATAAAAATTAGGGTTAAATCAAAACTAACTGAAAAACAGAATAATAAACAAAATTAAAATACTCATCAATGCCTTTCTTTAGCTGGATTTTCTGCAGCTTTCTACATTGATGCTATTCAGTATTATAAGCCAGCAATGTGAACTCCTGTAAAGATCATGGCCCAAACTGCACTTCTATTTCAAACTGGGGTTTAAACTCTCTGATGGAAGGTCATTGGATGTGGGCTGTATTCTTGCATGAGGTAGCATCACCTGGCTGTTCCTAAGTTCAAAACCAGTTTAGAGTTGGGAATCTGCTGCAAATGAATCCCTCAGGATGCTGCAGGTGCCAGCCAGAGCTGCCTCTGTCTGATGCCACTTTATGTCCCTGCCAGAGCACTGACTCTTGCTCTGAGGGTCCCAGCTGATTGCAGCCCATGTTACCATTGGGGATATCACTTTGCAGCTCTTGGTCTGACAGAGGACTCATATTTGGATGAGAAGCTCTTGCTGTTATTCCTTTAACAGTCTGAGGGTTGTGTTGCTTTCTGAGGTGACACCTCCACTCCTGGGACAAGGAGCTGTTCTCACTGCATTCTGTCCCAGGATCTGGAAATCTTTTTTCCAGGTACTGAGCTGATGCTCCCTGGATTCAAGGACTAAAGAAAGTGGGTGTTTGCCCCCTGGGGAAAGCCTGAAGAGCTGCTCCACCATCACCAAAGTAGTGTCCACTTGCCCTGATGATGCTTGATTGTCTTGTTCTTCAAGACATGGATTCTGACACTCCATCCCTCTATCTAGTTATGTTGATGGCCCCATCCCTACTACTGCAGGATAAGAAATGGGTGCCGGGACCTCTGCAGCTGTTATTGTTATTAACCCTTTCACTGAACAAACCACCTCCAGCTTACACATAGGCTAATAAATTAGCCATGACAGTAGTGTTTCTGTGCTTTACAGATATTTTTAGGCTGGGAGAAATTGTGGTGTTTTTCTGAAGATGACAATTTTTTGTTAACCCCCCCTCCCTCCCTGCCCTGATAAATCAATAGTCAAAAAATAAAAAAAAAAAAAAAAGGAAAATTTCACCTTGCATACAAAGGAAGACAAAATGAAGCTAAGAGCAATTAGGCTAGACAGATGAATAAGCTGCCTAGTGAGGTAGCTGAGTCACCATCATTAGAGGTGTTCAAAAAACAGGCCAGATAAAATCCTTGAGGGGGTCAGAGTGTATGGGAAAATCCTGCTCGATAGAGGAGGCTGACCCGGCTGACCCAGGAGGTCTCCTGCTTCTTCTGCGTCTCTTTATTTAAAAACAGAGTTGAATTCAGAGAGTAACAGACGAAAACAAAACCCAAACCAGGTGCCTGTGTCTGGTAAACAGTTTTCTTTTGTTCTCAGTTGAGTTGTGAATAAAAAAAAAAGAAAAAGAGAAAAAACAAACCCCAAAATAAAAAATGTATGCGTGCTGTTTGCAGAAGTGATGTGATAAAAGATCTGTGTCTGCTTAGCAGAAAGATGGAGCATCTTTCAGCAGACCTGACAGAGCGTGGAGGGGAAATTCTTTCAGTGTGAAGAGCTGGGGAGCACAGGTGAGGTTATGCACCTGTGCAGCAGAGAGAGAAAACAAGCATTTGCTCTCCCAGGGGCCTTCTGGGAGCGGGCCTGTGCAGCCCACAGCAATCCTTTTGGAAATTCAGTGCCTCCACGATTTGTGAAAATTTGACCCAGTGACTGTGGTTCTCAGCTGTGCATAAAAACACAGAGATGGAAGCCTGGGCTCCCAGGGGCGAGGTCCAGCATCCACAGGCAGGGAAATCCTGAGGCTCGTGTTGTTCCTGAGGTCAAGCTGATGATCAGCACTGGCCATGAAAAGATTCAGGCTTAAGGCAATAAAAGTTCAAGGAATTCCCAGAAGCTTTCAGCACAAACACAGAAATACCCCTCAAGTTAGAACAAGCCTACAGCATCTCACAGAAGGTGGTTTAGTTCATCTTTGCTGATGGACTTCTCCAGGTGGGCCTGAGAGGGAACAAAAGTCAACTGCTGGGGACTCCATGGGACAGGTTTCTTTTTGCCCCACCACTTAGGCTTTGTAACACTTCCTAGAGCTGCCCTGAACCACCCATTGTGTCTGTAGTTTAACTGCCTAAAGTTTGTGGTCTCAGTTTGTCAGGGCTTAAAATCTGTTCCTTCTCTGCCTGCCTGTGTCTGCTGCTTTCTAGTTCCACTGAGGGTTGATGCCACCAGAAAGGGGATACAATGCTGCCCAGGATTTTGGACATGCAGGTGCATGATAGCTTTTTTCTCCAGGCTGCAATTACTAACATGAGTTTTACCACTGTAAGGACAGCACTGTTGCTGTTAAGAGTAGAAATGCTTTCTCTGGAGTGCCCAGTTGTTACAGAATGACAAGATTTCACTGATAGGCAAGAAAATAAATGAGGAGAGTGTTTTTCTGTCTTCCCACAGCATTACAGTGAACAGCAAGAAACAGAGGAGAAACTATATTGTTAAATGCAGAACTTTGGGTTTATTTTCTGCTAGGCTCCAGCTAAGGTGAAGCCTCCTTATATATTCAGTATTTTCTGAATGCAGAATAAATAATAAAATACCCTGCATTCATCAGAAACCTTGCCATACTTGAGTAAAAAAAGTAGGAGCAGTAGCTGAGCTGTCAGGTGTCATATTCTTGCCACTGGCCAGCATTTCTTTCCTGCTGGAAATGCAGTGGGCAGTGGTGCTGCTCAGGTATTATCTGCATGACAGGAGCTGTGAGCACAACAGAGCTCTGCTGTTTTGCAACAGTTTGCTGTCAGAGCCGTGGGCTGGAGTCAGTGTTTATCACTAAGTTACTTCTCAGGAACTGGGCCAGATCAATACTGTATTCTTTCAGCCCTCTCTAAACCCAGCAGGGAAGGCAATCACAGTGGTGCAGAACTCTGCACCTTCTGGAGCAGATCAATACCCTGACAGTGCTAAGCTTTGTTCCCTCACCAGCTTTAAGATGTTCTACATGATTGCTTAACGGTTTGTTTTCTCTTCTCCCTATATGACAACACTGCTTCCTTCCTGATCTTTCCTAATAACATCACTGTAATTGCCTTGACATGAAATAGCAGCACAAACACAGACGCTTTGCTTTGAGGTGTTTTATCTCTTTATGAATGTCTGTATTGGATGAGGGTGTTGATTTCACTTTAATATGAAATCAGAGCTCTTTTTTTGGTATGTCTTATCTTATTTACATTGTTTTACTAAACTTGATTTTATTAGGCTGATTTTGGCTATGGGGATTGCATACAAGGGTTGCATTGCATAGTGTGGTAGATACAATAATATGTACTGAGGAAATATTAGCTTAAACTGTCTGTTGCTGAAGTCTGTCTTAGTCCAACTCCATTCAAACCATATCTTGTTCATCTCAGAAATACTATGGTGCAGTTACCTTTTCTCTAGTGCTAGGTGGAATAAATCAGCTTCCATCCTGTCCAGCCTGGATCTAGAACTCCTGCCCCACATTTATCTTTCTTGATTTCATCTGAAGCTGCAGAACCTGTAGTTTTTCTTCAAAACTACATCTGTGTTTTTGTTTTGTTTTTCTTTTGGAGAAATGATTGCATGTTATATAGTGTTAGCTAATGTTAAAATCAGTATTAACCATTGCAAATGACCAGGTTTTCCTTCTAGAGCTAGGAAGTGGCTTTAATTACAGAAAATTCTTATTCTTGCAAGTGTTCAAGGACTGGTGGGATGAGGCTTGGAGCAACCTGGTCTAGTGGTAGTTGTTCCTGCCCATGTACAGGGGGTTGGGACTGGATGATTTCTTAAGGGTCTTTCCAGCCCAAACCATCCTCTGATTCTATAATGAGGCATTAAGAAACTTTCCCTGCTGATGCAAGGAAAATGGAGGGTTGTCCTGAAGGATGTTCCACTCTGCACACACCTCGAGGGCTCTTTAGTGGTTCTCTGCTACCAAAGATGAGGCTGCTCCATGTGCTGAAAATATCAAAGAAAGGGCAATTCAGAGAAGTCCTTGCTGTTGAACTTGGACAACTGTCAGTCCAGTGGGAATTGTTTATCAAGGATCTGTGTCTTCAGAGCTGTTTCACTGAAGCACTGGGCATTATCCCTAGATGCCAGTGGAAATGGAAGAGGGATTTTGAACCAGGAGACAGCCTGCTTCTCAAGGCACAGCTAGCCGGGAGAGCTGTGCTTTGGAGAGTGTCAGGATGATCACGCCGGTCCCTCCTCCACTTCTTATCTGCAAGTTTGTAGTTGTTGTTGGACAGCCACACAAAGGGAGTCCTCCCTGAGACTTTGAACTGAATTACCACTTCATCACATGAAAACCTTCCCTCCTTAAGACCGGGCCCACGGGAATGTTGCTGTTTTGCTTTGATAGTTGACTTCCGCTCCATTTCCCAGGTAAAGCATTAATCCCTCACAGCCCTCTCCTCATTTTGAAAGTCTTTAGCCACAGTTCTGTGTTAGGCTTTGAAAAGTGTGTTGTAAGGAGTACAAATTAGAGATATGCTGCCTTCAAAACAGCCGCTGCCCACTTCTGCATATGTGTAAAGTAGGATAAGATATGCAATTTGTAGGTACTATGATTACTGGCTTAAGGAGAAGATACAGCATTTCTCAACATTTTTGAGACATTAATACAATTCAGCCAGGCCATTTTCTGTAATGTGTGGTTCGCTGTATCTGATGTATATTTTTTTCATCTCAGACATAAAGGTAAATCCTTTTCATTTACATAAGCGGGCTCTATAAACCAGATTACCCGAATTAATCATAGATATTTAAGCATATTACATTGCTCTGTACCACAAGCTAGCATTCCTAGAAGGTGGATCAGAGATAAGGGTCCCATAAATTACCCACCAAATCCTTTAGTCCATCAGGCTTTATTTCCACTAAAATCAGTTTTGCTTGAGTAAGACCTTCTGGATTTGGCCCTGATACGCTTTTATATTCATAGACCCTTCAGATACAAAGAAAGCTCCATGAAGCAGTTGTATAATTTTTTTTCCCTAGTATTAAATTTACTGTTTCAAATAAAAGTATAAAAAATAAGCTGTTTTTTAGTAATGGTGCTTTTAATAATAAACAGCCAGATCTCTGTCCCGCTTGGCTTTTATTAGCCTTTTAGTTTTTATTTAACGTCTCCATTATGATATTTCCAGATTAAATCATGAAATGTGAAAAGCTGGCTATTTTACCCTCGGTAAAATAAAGATCCGTGTACAGTTATTCTCGAATATTTTGCATCTCTTCTTCCTAGAAGGCTCCAAGTTTCATCTGTCACTTGGAGAGACCAGTTGGGCTACTGGCAGCCAGCATGCTGTTACATGTGAAAATATAAGGAATATTCCCCATACACGGTTCTTTTACCCTAATCAGACACTGCAGATGCATCTTGTCAAGAGGATGCACCTCACGCTCAGAAATCAAAGGCAAGTGACTTCAAGGAGGACACAGCAGCACAGCAGCAGCTGACCCCACAGCAGACCCCACAGGCAGGTCTGTCAGCAGCTCCGAGGAGGAGGGCAGGGAAGATGAGCTGACACCCCTGACACTGCTGCAGAGATTCCTCCTGGAGCTGGGCATCTGGGTCCTTCAGCTGCCAGGGTCAGCGGGGCAGCAGCTCCCAGGCCGGGCTGGTGGGAGCAGTGTGTGTCCCCAGGCTCACCCAGCCGGGGCTGAGGGGCTGGCAGGGACCCTGCCAGGGGCTGGGGACACACACCAGGGACACATCCAGACCAGCAGTGAGAGCAGTGCAGTGTTTTCCTCACCAACTTCCCCTAAATTAACGTTTTCCCCCCCTTTCTCCTTATTATTTGCTTGCTTCCTACTAAAGTCTCATCCTAGTCAGAAATGTTTCCAGCAGAGAATTTTTCTCTACTTCTAGTGCACAGACATATGGACATATTCAAAAAAAAAAAAAAAAAAAAAAGAAGTTGTTTTTATTTCAAGCTCCCTTTTAAAAAGGATTTGTCACTACCTGACACAGTCCTTACTCTGGGAGACTGCTAATGATTTCAGCAGGGTTTTTTTTTTTTTTATGAGAACTGCTGGCTTTTATCATATATTGGGATAGCAGTGGGGTACAGCAGCATCTTTATTTCAACAAATCAGAACTCTGCAGTTCAGAAGAGGTTAATAGAACAAGTAGCATTAAGTATGTTTAAAAGGTAGAAGGATATGGAAAAAATTATTTTTCATAATGTATTTTTAATATTGTGGCTTCCTTTCCTTTGTCAGAAAAGCTTCAAAAACCTAACCTAGTCCATCCTCTCGTCTCTTTCAAAGCCCTGAAAACCTTACTTCCTTTCTGGGCTAGAAGCAGGTTTTGCCAAATTGTGTCTGCTGAACGAGACTGCTCTACAGAGAAGGGAAGCCCAGTTTTGTTTTGTTTTTTTTTCTTTTTTTTCTTTTTTTTCTTTTTTTTTTTTTTTGGGGGGGGTGATTGACAGCTTGCAAGAACAAATAAATATCACTTCTGCTTTTTCTTCATATCTTACTAAACATGCTGCACTCCACAGTTTGCTTAAGAGTAGCATAGGACTGGAGAAAGAGGTCTTGTGCTGCCCTATTTTTTTTTTTTTTTTTTTTTTTTTTTTTTTTTTTTTTTTTTTTTCAAACTNCATTGGGCAAAACATAAGTCCAAGATTCCCCCATTTATCTGTTCCCTTCCATTTTGTCCATATCCTTTATCTTCATTGCCTAATAGGAGCTGTGATTCTCAGGTGGCTCTATCCAGTGCTGTGGGATGCAGTGCAAGGACAATATGCCCAGAGCAGTGTCACAAAACCACATTTCATCTTCTTCATCTCTTAATTATACACATCCATTTCATCTCTTAATTATACTCTTCCCAATGATGAAACCAGGACTGGCAGGTTGTTTGTAGCTGGCCAGTTTTCTTCTTGTTTCCCTTTTAATGGGGGCTGCTGCAGTGCTGTGGCTGACCAGGTAATTGAGAGGAACCTTCTACCACACAAGCACACAACAATTCCTATAAACTCTGATCATTCTGGAAAAGGTTGTGTTGGAAACCAGGATGGGGATGGTACAATTAGTTCAGCCTGTTTCCAGTTGTCACCATTTCTGGTGGCTGTCCTGAGCCAAACAGGGAACAGCTTGGATGCCCCACTCCAGGGTAACCACAGATTTAGGAACCTGTGTCTCCTTGTTGCAGCATGTCCAGGAAAAAATCAGGACATGAATGTGCCACCTCTGGGATTCCTGTGCTTTTGTAGCTCATATGCCCTTTTCAGACTCTTCTAACTCTTCTAGTAGATGCCCTTCAAAATTTAAGATTTTCTTGTTCTTCTGGTTTACAGGTTCTGCTCACTTTGTGTCTTTGACATTAGAGGATTATAATGAATACTGAGAATATTAGTGAAGAGACACATGTTAATCTGCCAGGGAAGCTCAGCAGTTTCTGTGTTGATCTGGCAATGGAATTGTTTTGTACCAGAGGTGTCCACAAATGCTGAGGCAGACACTTTTGTCATGGTTTAAACCCGGGATCTTGGGCTTTGATTCTAATCCAGTTTTCCAGCGTGGCTCAGAAATGTGCCAGGCCATTGTCATGCTGAGCAAGGAAACAGAGAAAGCCCAACAAGCACACTGTTTTGGGAAGGTCCTGCAAGGCAGGATGTCTTAATTAGTGCCTCATTTCTCATGGCTGTTCCAGCTCTTTAAAGGTAAAGAAACTCAAGGCATGGGAAATGAGTTTCAGGAGATAAATATGGAAATTGAGAGGGAGGAGGGAGTGGTAAATTTACACAGGTAAATGGAGTAAAAGCAAAACCCAAAAATGAAGGTCTGGTTTTCAAAACCCAGCAATTCTGTTCTCTTCTTCTTCAGCTGACAGAAGGAAGGCTGGGATAGTTCAGATGCTTATAAATTGCTTTGGATAGCACAGTGTTGTAGTTTGTGTCAGTAAGAGACTTTGAACCTAAAAAATAAAAGTGATCAAACATTTCCTCTCTCTGCTCTGTCACCCCATTATTCTCAGTCCTACCACTGAGAGACACAGGCAGTTTTTCTGACTGTTATTTTAAATTCTTTTCTCTCTGTCTAGTGTTATATTCTAGCATCACTGGAGACTTTAGGGTAGTTCTGATGGACTAAGTTAACTTGCACTGTATAGGCAGGAAAAATCAGAATCACTTTTAGTGATGAGGATAATTTTTATGCAAACCATCAACATAAAGAAAATAGAGAGGAAGTTGGCAGAATGTGGCCTTTACTACATGGGTTTCTCCTCATATGCATTGGCAAAAGTAGAACACTGACCTGTAGGGTGTTTCTAATGAAGAGACAGAAGGACAGAGTAGCACAGTCTTAAATTTTGCAGGTGTGTGCAGTCTTGCAACCAACAGGAAAGTTCAGTATTTTGTAATTCGCAAAGGTTTCTGGCCTTCTGTATTTTGAATTTTGTCATCCACATTCTTAATTTATTGGTAGTATCAAGAAATTTTTGGTGGGTCAGATTTTCTATTAATTTAATCAGTACCAGGATTTTACTGTAAGTGATCCAGTAAAATCCAGTACAGATTAAATGCAGTAAAATCCAGCTGCCTAAAACCAGGGTGGTTACCTGATGAGTGATCTGCTGCTGGGACTCTGCTGTCAGGTGGGAACACAAAGCTACCTTGACAGTAGCAATGGTCACTGCAAAATGAAATCTGTAGCAATAGCTAAACTGCAGCCATTAGATGCTATCACTGGGATTTGAAATTAAATTAAGCAGCTGGAATGCCTCCTATCCTGCTAACATCATCAACCATATCAAAGATAATCACTGCTTTTATTACTGCAAGCACAGGATGCAGCTGGAAGTAAAACTGCCGATTATCAGATCTCAGTTTAGCCAATTTTGACTTCCAGTTCAGAGATTTGAGTTGTCAAAAGGGACATTTAAAAAGAGATCAGTGCCTTTGAAGTAATAACACACAGGAGCCTGGGGGGCAGAGTCACAAAACTTCTGTACACTGGGTGGACTAAAACCATGGAAAATGCCTCTTGTTTTATATGGGTGCAGGGAAAATATTAAAACTGCAAAAGCTGTTCAGACTAGGATGTAGACAGTCTGAGGGTGTCAAGAAAAAGCCTTATTATCTCCCCTGCTTTAGTGCTGTGGTAATGTTTTTTCCAGGAACACGAGGATTCAGGGAAAGGAGAAGTTCCGATTACTAATTATCTTCATATTCACATTGCTGGACTCTACATTTAGGGCTCTAAAATGTGTGGTTGTGAATTACCACAAGCTCTGAAATAAAAAGACCCAAACACAACCCTGCTGCTCTTGTGGTTGAGACACTCTGAAATATGCACTTAAATACCTGGAGCTGGAGTAGCAATGGGGAAAAGTCACTTAGCCCCCAGTTCAGTGAGGCTCTGTAGCACAACCTCCACAGGACCTGGAACATTCTGGCCTTAGGACTTACAGGATATGCAAATCCCCCACACTTTTACACCAAGGAATAGCCCTGGAAGGGGAGATCTCATGGAGAAAGACTGAAGAAAACTAAACAGAGCAGGGCATAAAGTCTTAACCCTTCTTATATGTAGTACTGCTTCTCCACTGAGTCTCACAGTCAGAGCAGAAGGATTCCACAATGTCTAACAGCTTTTTGAGGGGTACATCACATTGAGAAGAAAGATAACCCATAGTGCAACAGAATGTTCAGTATTTATTTGTGTAGCATCAAAAAAGCCTATTTTCTGTTGGCATTAATTTGTAGTTGCAAGGGTTTGCTTGGATCCTGATGAAAATTTCTCTTTCAGAAGGAAAAAGTAGTGTACCTCTGTCTAAAAAAATTATGTTTTGATCTGGTCAGGTGCAGTCCTTTAAGGGAACGGTTGGTGGAGACTGCAAGAGAAAACAGAGTCTAATCCTTTGATCTGGAGCTGACTGTCACTTCTTACCAGGAAAAGCCTCTTAGCTTTATCAATTTTAATCCCCCAAAAGGAATTTTTGTTTGACAAAATAACAATTGGCTCTTTGTGTTCAGTTCATGGGCACTCTGAGGTTGGCCCAGTGTAGGATGTGATGTGAAACCTCCCAAGGTTTCCTCGCTGTGTCTGGCTGGTCAGTGAGGGACCTGCTGGGCAGGAAGGCTCAGACTGCAACAAAGCTGGGAGAGACCTTGGAAAAGAAAAGTTTAGTTCATCAGTGGCCTTCTCAGTAGCTTAGAAGGTCAGCTCTTCTCTAAACTGTGTCAGCATCCTTGGAGAGCTGGTTAAAGAAAATAGTATCATGTGCCTTTTACAGACAAGAAGAGAACAGATCCAGTGCCCTCTGAAGCTAATTCAAAGTTTCCATTTGATATGAGCTGACACTGCCTCACATCACTCCTGTACTGAAGCTGTGCATATATTCTGTGCTAAAACCCACATGGAAGGAATGATTGAGTTGTCTTAGAGTGCAATCCCCTTAAATGCAAAGCCCAACTGAGCAGGCTTTGTGTTTGGTAACTTAGAGGGCTCAGAGAGAGCAGAGCCCTTGCCCACTTACAGCTAATAGTTTTTCATTTTTAGTAATGACCTCAAATGTTGCTGTTTTCACCACCCCAAATAGCTTTACACTTCTCAGCAGCCAGTCTCAGGGTCCATGCCATGAGTGCTGTGAGGAATAAATGCAAAAGAGCTGTAAGCAAGAAGAAAAATTTCTTTTCCCTGGTGCCCCATAATAGTCTTTCCCCATGTTCACCCCATCCTAAGTGGGTATTTTGTCTGCCTAAGGGCACCAGGGTTGTATCCCTGGCAACACTGGTCTGATATTTTTTCCACTCTCTGTTTTTGTGGGCAGCTGAAGCCCAGCAGAGATGCTCTGGCTCCATCACAGCCACCCCTTTATATGGTGGCTCTCTCAAGAAAGAAGCCAAATTTCCAGTTTGATTGTCTAATTTGTTTTTTAATAATTGAGACAGATTGCTTTTTGCCTTTGAGAATGGGTCCTTGTGTGCAGTCAGGTGAGCTGTTTGCTATCAGTGTCTGCTCTAGTATCAGATAAGTAGAAAACCCCCTCAACCTGACAATTCACTTGAGAATAATCTGATCTGGTTTGCTTTGCTGTTTCCTCTTGAAGTGGACAATGGCTTTTCCCCTGTTAAAAAGTTGACACAATGAGACAAGTGTGTGATTATTGTATCCCTTTATGTCATTTGAGTAACTTGAGATAGCCCAGTGTAATGTGAGTAATCTGTGTTCACCACCCCTTGAATCTATCTGGAGTTGATTGGCATATCTGTGCATTTTAACTTGTCTGGAAGGCTCTTATCTCCTTGCTGCACAGCATCAGTTGCAAATTTTAAACCTTTCCGTTCAACTTTATGTTTAAGTGTGTTACTCTTCCCCTTTCCTCTTAGGGTCTTAGCAGGGGAGCTGGCTTTGCTTTGTTTGGTCGCTGGGTTTGTTTGAAGTAAACCCAGTGACTCCTTTAAAACAAATGAATCAGGGGAAGCCAGGTAATGCAGCTGACAGACAGGTGATCCCGATAACACTGCCTGGTGCCTGATAGACTGCCCTTCAACATCTGAGCCATTCACACCATTTTAGGCAGTTAACACTGGTTCTCCACTACTGAGCAAATCATTACTTTCCATCCTGACCCATTAAAGTCAAGGCCTGCCTGTGCCTTTCGGGTGCAGCCTGTGGTTACAGGGTGATGCTGAGCAGAGCCACCCCCTGAGAAGTGCTGCAGGTGCCATCCCTCAGAGCCTCCAAGCGTGCATGGGAGCAGGACTGCA
Source organism: Aegithalos caudatus (assembly GCA_013389925.1). Classification (NCBI taxonomy): domain Eukaryota; kingdom Metazoa; phylum Chordata; class Aves; order Passeriformes; family Aegithalidae; genus Aegithalos; species Aegithalos caudatus. The sequence goes on from WEIU01019323.1 coordinate 104,151, forward strand.
GTGCCAGCCCCAGGCAGTTGCCAAAGCAACCTATTTTTTTCTTCTTCTTCTTCATTATTTTTATTTTTAACCTGTGCTTCCCTTTGAAAAGACACAGATTAAAAATGAATCTTGAGAATCACCTTTCCTTTAGTGGTGTTGCACTGTAAATGTCACTTCCTTTATTTTGAGTGAAGGTGACAGAGAAGTGTGGTCTTAAGGAACAAATGTCATGCTCCAGGGGAAGAAGAGAGGCAGTGAGATATGTTATAAAGGAAGGTAAGATGCCACTTTGATACTAAATTTGTCCCATTTATGTAAGCTCAGTTTGAAACTTCACCAGCTGCCTTGGTTTCCCCTGACAGATGCAGAATCCTGTTCAGGAATGTGCAGTGATTTTGAGGGCTTAAACATACAGAACCCCCCAGCTAAATCAGAATCATAGAAAGGTCTGGATTGGAGAGAACCTTAAAGATCATCTTGTTCCAATGCTCCTGCCGTGGGCAGGGACCCCTTCCACTATCCCAGGTTGCTCCAAGCCCTGTCCAACCTTGCCCTGGGCACTTCCAGGGATGGACAACTCCTGACTCTCCCCAGTGACAGGAGTCTCTGCTATCTACTCTAGGTGGCTGCTCTGGAATTTTTCTCACTGTTCTGCTATTTAATGGAAGTTTTCTGCCTTTGTGGAGCACTGCAGGCAGTTCCTTTGTCCTTTTGCTCTCTCAGCTGAGTGAGCACCAGACCATCCAGGTAGTGCCCACCGGGACTGCCTTCCAATCTCCTGCTCCTCTGCCTCATGACCCTTGAAGGATGTGGGTTACACCTGGGATTGTTGGGGCATTTAGGGTCAGCTCCCCTAAAACAACTGCCTTCCACATCCAGTAGGCATCTCTCTCTTAAAAATGTTTAATAAAAATGTAAGAAACTATGGTGGGTGAGTGACTGCAGGTCTTGCTACTGTCAGGCAATGTGGCTGCATAACAATTCCATGTCATACTGCTCAGGTTAGGATGAGAAGTTAATAAAACCTCCCCTATACAGGAGGAAAGCACTCCTCCTCTATATATTTGAACTCTTGGGGGTTGCTCTGACTCTCTGTTCTTTTGCATTATACACAATGGGATCATAAGCTTGGCAAATGAGAAATAAACGGAGAATACTGTGATTAAAAATGTACAATACATAATATAACCTTGCACAACAAAATTAGTACTTTGCTAATTTAGTCCCAAAGCATATTGATTAAATGCATTTTACCACTTCAGTGTACACTGGAAAATCCAATTAATATAAAAAAAAGAAAATGAAAACATTCAAGTCACTGAACTCTGGATCATAAATGTTAATCCATCCTGCAGTATCTTTTGAATAGAACACACACTAATTTTCTCTCATTGTTACAGAACAGATTTCACAAAAAATAATGCTGTAATTGTTTGGGGGAAAAAAAAAAGTATTTGCCATTTGGTGTTTCCATTTGCTCCTCCTTGACTGAATTCATTAAGAAAGGATTTTTTTTTCTGTCCATAACAGCTTTCAGCAAAGTCTCCTTAGTTGAGAACTTTCAGTACAAAATATGTCTGCACATTTAGTGTACTAGAAAAAGAAGCCTCACACAATATTCAGCCATAGGTATAGAATTTGACCAAATGTAGGAATTTTTTTGGACTATGTCCATGCTAGAGACGATGGTGAAAGAAATGAGTCTTCCATAGCAGCTGGTTGCCAAGAACTCAGCTTTTCTTAGGTAAATGAGAAGAACAAACTTCTGGCCAAAGGCTTTGTGCCAGCATTACCTACAGGCATTGGAAATATTGGAGTTTTTTGTTTGGAATCTAAATTGGGGAAAATTTTCAATAATCCAAGGTCTCTATGTGCTGCTAGAGCCAGTATAGAAATTCCTATGTCCTCAGAGACCTGATTTGTTTCCTGCTGGAATTTATAAGGTTTGAATTCAGCACACTTACTATGGATTAAACAATTTGACAGAAAATTCTTGCATTTTCACGAAGGCTTGGTGCAAAAGAGGAAACTGCAGCTTGGTCTGGGGAATCTCTAGTGAAGGAAGAAGCTGATGGTGCTGTTGCATCCACAATGGGGAATCCTTTCCAGCAAAGTGATGCTACCAAGGGAATGCAGTCACTGAGTGATGGGAATGATGAGGAATTTAACATTTCCAGTGCTCTGGAACTCTTACAAATAGTGATACTGTGAAAAGTTTTAGCTGTGTGTTGGTGTTGGGATCGTATTTAGGGAAGCGTTTCCGCAGACTTCTGGCTTTAGCAGCACAGAATTAGTGAGGTACCCACAGGAATGTGTTGCTGTCCAAGGGAATCTGGGTGAGGGGGCATCCCTTCTGGAGCCATGTCTGCAGGGAAATGTGCAGATGTCTCCATCAGTCTCGTGTCCCAGTGACTCCCCCCAAGGCTGTGCTGTGTTGGGTATTGGTCGTTTCACAGAGAATCCATGGAAAATCCCATGGGCTCTCACCCTGCTGCTTGTGGGTGGTCTCAGAAGGTATTTTCCTCCCCCTCCCCCTCCTTCTTTCTTGTGGGAGGAAGAGTAACTGTAAAAAATAAAACGTTGCTCTCAAATGGGCATTAATCCAGGTGCTTTTATAAATACTTTTCATCCTCAGGCAGGACAGCATTTTCAAGGTTAGCACAGTGAAAGTCATGTGAATATTATCCCATCATAAGTTGTTTTTATGTAAGAATGCTCAGATAAATGCAACTATATGATATGTTTGTATATATTTAAGGCTTTTTCAGCACGTTGATATTTATGTTTTTACGTGGCCAAGTTTTACTACCATTGCAATAGTATTTTGTGTAACAAAAAGCCCATTTGATTTTCAGTGCTTAAAAACGTAGTAAGAGTGTGAGGAACCAGGCATTTCAGACTATCCCTTTCCAGTTTTAAGCATTTTATATACATTTTAGGATATGACATATCCATACATTTCACCCTATTAATGTACACAGTTGAGTGTAAAGAAATAGCCTTAATATCACAGTAATTTATTCTAGAGAGAGTGATCATATTTTATGCTTTCTATATTTGGGTGTAATTGTGGCTAGGAAATATACTTTTTCCAAGAATGATTCAATTTCCTGTACAAATCAAGTGAGCTAAAGACAGACTTTTCAGACTGTCCTTCATTTATTTCCTTATGCATTTTATTAAGACCTGATTTTGGTGTCCTATACACACCAAGAAACAGCATAGAAATTTAATGCATCTGAAGAGACAGAAACTGGAATGATGATGCAAAAGGAAGAGAGGAATAATCAAATTCTGCCCGTTTTGGGTAGGGGAGTTGTGATGATCCTACAAATCTTAACTTTTGTATTTCTTGATTTTTGGGACAGAGACGATAATAATTTGTTGGATAGGAAGGGTTCAGTTAATTTCTTCTCTTTCAGTTTAGTCTTGCTCTGCACTTTGCAGCAGTGCTCCATAGATTCTGCTAAAAGTCAGATAAATAAACTGATATTCCCTCAGCCCCATCAATGAGTTGGAAACAGGTTGTATTACAGTCTCATCCTAACATAATGTATTGCACTTATGAATTAGAAAGATAAATCCTCAGCAATTAAAAATTTGCCTCATTCAATGTGCTTTTACACAGAGATATTTAATAAAGATCAGTCTTATAGAATTGCTCATCCCATCTGTTGTAAGTGTACAATTTTTTAATACTTTGCTTGTATTTAAGAAAAAATTAACCTCATAATATTTTTTATCTTATTTTAAGAGAAATGTGTATGTCAGATATGTGATATTAATTCCCCAGAAGATATTCATAAACACACTAACACTTTGGAAGTTAAATAGATGGCGATAAAAAAAAAAAAAGAGACGATAATTAATCCATTCTATATTTATGGGCTTGATTAGCTGTCATACAAAAAACTGTTGGTGAGGCCAAATCAGGTTATTCCAGCTTTCTTTCTTCCATCAGCATGTGCCCAAAGAGAGTTATTAGCTCATTTTGGTTGTTCATTGGCAGTCCCAATGCGGTTCAGGAAGTGTCTGCCAGCAAATGTCCTTAATATACATGGTTGGAAGGGGAAAAGAAACACCAAACCCATAAATTTGCCATATTCTGCTGAACTGAAAATGTGTTCATGTGCCACTACTATTGAGATTTTATATATTTTTTTTTTTAATTGGCTGTGATGTTTGCATGTTATCTTCTTCTCCCTTGCCACCAGCACTCACAGATATCACCTACACAGGCAGGAAATTCATGTTTGTATATTAATTTTTGTGCTTTTATTTTTTTTCCAGTGGTGTACAGAGTTAATTTAATACTTCAGGCTAAGAAAAAAATACGATAACATTATTTTTTCTCTCATATTTTAGCCAGAGTGTATTGGATATTTTATATGTTGAAGTGCTTGTCTTTTGGAATATGTATGTGTACATGCTTGACGTGCGTCTGCTAGGACATTTCAACATTATGTTTGCAAAACTAATCTGTCAGAACTAAAAGGCAAAGGGGTGACAGAGATTTCATATTTTTTTTAAAAGGGAAGAAAAAAAAATCAGCCAATTCTTTTTCCTTGCATGAAATTCCCTGCATGACAAAATGATAGCAATTAATGATATGCCTTTTTTAGTAATTCTTTGCTTGTGGAGACTTATTGTACCTTATTAAATACCTGTTGTTTAGCAGCCCGGAATTGTCCGTATTTTGCAGAAGCATGACAGGATTATTAACTGTACAGTTGTATTATGGGGTTTAACGAACAAATGTTTTTCAAGTCTAATTTATTCTTAACGAGAGTAGTGTTAATTCATTTTGAGCTTTGCCTGGGAGGTGAGACCTCCAAAATTGTCCCAAAGGTGATAGCATACTTTTTATTTTAGTGCAATGACTTTTTAGCATGTTGCATCATTGCATATATTTATTCATCATCCTTACACCATCCCCGAAAAGCGAGATTAAGGCGCAGGGATCAATCCAGCCCACCTCTTAGGAGCTCTGCTAGTGTTTAACCACAACCCAGCACATCATCTTGGGACAAGGAGTGGAGAAAACAACAACCATTTGAAACCACGTTAGAGATTAAGGATGGCAGAACTTAATTGCACGATTAAATATTAGTCGGCTTTCCTGCGGCAACAAGAAGTGGCGTGGGGTTTTTGGTGTTTTTTTGGTGTTTTTTTGTTTTTTTTTTTTTTTTAATTCCTAGAAATACTTAGTACTTGTTTCTTAGCTTATCAACAGCACGTTGTGGCTGTGTCAGGCAGAAACATTAGCTTGTGAATTAGCCCTGAGGCACTGTCCTATATACCGCTATGGAAGCGCCTGGTGTGGGATCCACTGACTCAGAGGAAGAGTGCCTCCTGCTGATTCTGTCTTCAATCCAAACACTGACCTTGCTCCCCTGACGGGATTTGACAGGTTTACAACCCACGGGTGTGGCTGTCATAGCATCATTTTCCCCCCCTTTTAGCTTCTTCTCTAATAAACTTGTTAAGCGTTTTGCATTAATAGAGAAACTTATGCAATGGGTGTCTCGCTGTCTTTGACAACTCATTCAATGTCAACCATCAACAATTTTCCTTTAATGGACACGTAACATCCCTGGTGAGATGATTTTTTTTTTTTTTTAAACTTTTGGTGTCAGATTGATAAGCCTGTGAAATAGAATAGCTACACATAATGCCGCTTTATCCTCACAATTGACAGTGAGGCAATGAAGCAGAACCTCAAGAAAAGCGACCCAGTTCTGCATGTGTAACCACACAAGAACCCAGACTGGTCCCCAGTCCCAACTAACGTCACAGCTTCATGACATCTGAGCAAATAATAGGCAAAGTGTGAGTTTGTGAAAGTAATTATATAAAGCTGAAGGCAGGGGACAAAAAGAAGTGGGGTGGGGGGAGAAAGCAAGCGGTTTCAGCGCTTTGACAATGTCCACAGCTGTGATGTCATAGGCACAAAGATGATAATAAAATTTGGCCAATGTGGTGTCAACTACACCTTGCTCCTTTTGTCTTTTCCCTCGTATAATTTTGTATCCATGTGTGAATCGGCTCATTAGTGGAGGAGAGTGAAAATTGAGGTCAGGGTATTTAAACCTGACCTGTGCAAAGGCCATGCAATGCCTAAGCCCACCGGGGGTTTCACTTCAGAGCCCTGGACCACCCTTGAAGGTGACACCAATTCAAGCCACATTTTATAAAGGCCTTATTAATTATTGTCTTTATAAGAAGGAGAAGCCATATAAAGAAATGTGTCATTCTTAGAGTAGGAGTAGGCAGAAAAAAAAAAAGAGAGAGAGAGAGAAAGAGAGAAAGAAACAGAAGATCAAAAGAGAGCTTTTTTTTCCCTTTTGCTTTTCATGCCTCAGAACCTCAAAGGAGGTCGGGGAACAATCAGGCTTAGGGGTCTCGTGTGCTTTCTGGCAATTAGACTCAGCTGATGGGCTGAAAGGGATTGAATGGCAGGGTTCAAGGCCCTTCTCCAGAGCTTCAGACAACAGGCTTTTCCAAAGCAGCAGAGCAGCAGACACCACTGAAATAATTTCAAATGGAGACTTACAGCCAGGGATTCATTAATTCACCGGCCTAAACAATTACTGGAACATATAATGTCTCTATATACACTTTGATAAAGACTGTCATCCTAGACCTTCATTTTCCCCATTTTTATTAGAGATTTTTAATGTCAGGTTTGAAAAGGACCCTTTATTTCTTCAATTATCAAATTAAACCTTTTATTTTTTTTTTTTATGGGGGGGGGGGG